>JAABOM020015184.1:0-19079 GCA_011800125.2 Solanum clarkiae | reverse complement strand
TTAAAATATACCTCAATCACAACAATTTTCCCGAATGAGCAATTGACCTCCATTTAGTTAATTACGGGGTCTAACAAGACAGTTGCGTATTGACATATCTGTTTCAATTCCTTCATAATATTTTTTTAGTTGTTTTAATTATAATTTTAAAATAATTTTTAAAATATAGATAAAAAATCTATTGATGTTACGTAAATTACTACTTATTAATAAGAGAATAAGAGAGCAGCTTCTGGTCGCAGCTGTCTATTTGAGCAACTTTTGGTTATCTTGCCTGCTTTTTCGCCTTTATTACATGGGGTCAATAAAAATATTTTATGGACTTTTTAATTTAATCTTTTCAAGGCAGTTGCATATTGATGTGTCTGCTTTAATTACTTCATAATATTCTTTTAGCTGTTTCAATTATAATTTTACAATAATTTTTAAAATATAGATAAAAAATCTATTGATGTTACATAAATCGAGACTAAAAAATAATTTATATTGCAGCCTCTGGTGAGCCAACAAAAAATAATTTATGGGTTTTTTAATTTAATCTTTTCAGGACAACTGTGTATTGACATGTTTGCTTCAACAATTTCATAATATTTCATTTGATGTTTCAAATATAATTTTACGATATCTTCTAAAATATATAAGAAAAATCTATCAATGTCACATAAATCGATACTAAAAAATAATTTATATTGCAACTTTCGGTGAGCCAACAAAAAATATTTATGGGCTTTTTAATTTAATCTTTTCAAAGCAACTGTGTATTGACATGTCTGCTTCAACGATTTCATAATATTTCTTTAGATGCTTCAATTAGAATTTTACAATATCTTTAAAAATAGTGATAAGAGAATAAGACAACAGCTTCTGGTCGCATTCAGCTGTCTGCTTGAGCAACTTCCAGTTGTCCCGCCTGCTTCAGCTGCATGCTTCTTTGACTTTATTATATGGGGCCACTAGAAACTATTTCGTGGACTATTTAATTTAATCTTTTCAAGGCAGTTGCGTATTGATATGTCTGCTTCAATTACTTCATACTATTTTTTAGCTGCTTCAATTATAATTTTATAATAATTTTTGAAATATAAATAAAAAAATCTATTGGTGTTACATAAATCAAGACTAAAAAATAATTTATATTGCAGCCTCCAGTGAACCAACAAAAAATAATTTATGGACTTTATAATTTAATCTTTTCAGGGCAATTGTGTATTGGCATATGTACTTCAACAACTTCATAATATCTCATTAGCTTTTCAATTATAATTTTACGATATCTTCTAAAATATATAGGAAAATCTATCGATATCACATAAATCAAGACTAAAAAATAATTTATATTGCGGCTTCCGGTGAGCCAACAAAAAATATTTTGTGGGCTTTTTAATTTAATCTTTTCAAAGTAACTATTTATTGACATATCTGCTTTAGCTGCTTCAATTATAATTTTACAATATCTTCAAATATATATAGGAAAAATCTATCGATGTTCCATAAATCTAAGCTAAAAAATAATTTACATTGGGTCTGTGCTAGCACGGGCCTTCACCACTAGTATTAATAAGAGAATAAGGAGAGCTGCTTTTGGTCGTAGCTGCCTGCTTGAGCAGCTTCCAATTGTCCGACCTGCTTCAACTGCCTGCTTCTTCGCCTTTACTATATGGGCTCAATAAAAAATATTTTGCTGCCTTTTTAATTTAATCTTTTTAAAGTATTTGTGTATTGACATGTCTGCTTCAATTATTTCATAATATTTCTTTAACTGCGTCAATTATAATTTTAAAATAATTTTTAAAATATAGATAAAAAAATTTCTATCAATGTCACATAAATCGAGACTAAAAAATAATTTATATTGTTTGATTGCTTGAACAGCTTCCGGTGAGCCAACAAAAAATAATTTGTGGACTTTTTAATTTAATCTTTCCAAGGCAGCTGTGTATTGACGTGTTTGCTTCAATTATTTCATTATATTTTTTTAGCTACTTCAATTATTATTTTACAATATATTTTTAAAATATGAATAAAATATCTATCTATGTCACATAAATTGAGATTAAAAAATATTTTATATTTGACCCATTCTAACACGAGCTTTCGGCACTAGTAAATAAATAAATAAAGCAGCTAATTGGTTACAGGGGGGAAATTAGAAGAAGAAAATCAATCTCCAAGGAAACAAGTGAGGCAGGCGCTGGGAAATATAGGAGCTCCAAAGCCTCTATACAGCTTCAGTAGGTGGACCATATTGGATTATTCAACTGCTTACAATTCCAAACTTATTACACCCATCAAGGTATTAATTATTATTGCTTTTCTCATTTCTATTTTTGTATTTTCCATTTCTGGCATGTCGTATATACACTGTTCTTTTCGTTGTGAGACTTGGTATTATAATTTTGAGGTGTTATTTATTCATCTTCTATTCAAAATGGTATGATGTAAAGAATAACCCGCAAAGTTAAAATGTTAAAGTAAGTTCAGAAGGAATTTTATGCGTTTTTCCATTAAAAATAATAGTACAAAATATATATAGGAATATATTGTATGACAACAAAATACTGTGATATTTAAATCACAAAAAACACAGATAAGAAACTAATTTTATTAGTATTAGTTAAAGCTCTAATATATGTTTGTACAAAGTGAGAGTAATAGGCAGTGATAAATTTATAAACATATCTCAATGCATGTAATAAAAACTAATAAAAGTAGAAGTATATTTTATAACAAAATCCTAAAAGACTTGTCTACTTATATTCTAAATAAATTTTAAATTATAATGTAGAAAGATTATCAAAACTCATTTATCTATTTAGACGATGAAGAGTAAGAGAGAAGTGAAACATAAATATACGAGCTTGCGTGCCTGCGCGTGCTCCCCCGCGCGCATATATATATATATGAAAATAATAATTTTAAAAATTAACATTATATTTTGTGAAAAAATCATAAAAATATTCTTCTACTTATAATGTTAGTGAACTTAAATAAGAACTTATAAATAGTTAAATATCCAGGTTCAAGAAATAAATATCGTATAATATAAAAAGATATTAAGATGGAGGATTTGATAGGGGTAAGGGGAGAGTCTCTATTGTTTAGAGTTGGGGGGGGGGGAGTTTAATTTTTAAAGCAAATTTACCGGATGTTTCACGATTCGATTTCTCAAGTGATGACGACATCTACTATAACCCGCCAGTAGGTTAGTTGACAAATAACTCAAAACGACAAATAATAGGTTCAAGGATAGAAACTAAACGAAAGCAACTAATTTAAAGGACAACAAAAGATAAACCGAAAGCAAGCCATACATATACATACACACACAATAATAGATCCCTCCTAAAATCTGAAAAATCACATGTACAAGCGACCAACAAAAGAGTACAAGTTTCAAAAGTGGACCAAAATAAATACTTTAAAAAAAAATAGACTTGTCAAATAATAGAATACTAGTCATTTGATATAGAAGTAGACTAGTATGATACAAAAACTAGACTTTTCTCACCCCTCACCTCCGAATCTGGCTATTGCAGACTCGATGCCAATACTAGCAGTTGTGCTTGGACCTGCATCATGAAAACAAATGCATAGTATAGTATGAGTAAAAAATAATTGGTAAACAGTAGACACCATAGGCCAACTAAGAAAGAAAAGTAAAGGTAAATGCTTGAATTTAATACAACAGAAGTCAAGAACAAAAAATAAGATAGAAATGTACAGAAGTATACTAAGGATAGAAAAGAACTAAGTACAACTAACCAAACCTAGGGCCCATAAGCCCAGAAGGTAGATTCGTGTGCAAGTTTAAGTAAAAATTTGAATGGACCCCTAGAAATCGATAGGTAAACAGAATAACTATACCATGGGCCATGAATAACGAAACAAGGTAAAATTCAAATATAGAAGGTGTGTAGCCCGGACCTCGAATCGCTGATAGAATATCCAAAAGTATCAATAGAATTGGACCTCTATGTTCCCCAGAGGATATGATTGCCAAAAATGAAAAGCACAGATCCTGAACCTTGAACTGTTGTCACGATCAAAGTCTAGGGCTTAGCTGCAACACGATGAATAAGATCCTATAAGGAACCTCAAACTAACCTCTTAGCATATAATCAAGCCTTCAAGGTAAATAAAAAAAGAATGCATAAGTGGAAGCATAAGCTTATGATAACTCTTAACGCAAGGAAGATCATCACATAAGAGTGTACAAGTTTGAAACTGAATCAATATATAAGTCTAACAGATGCCTTTACTCATGACATAATAGACATACCCTGGCTCACCCTGAACATAAATAAATGTTCTCTCTAGTACATAGACATGACATGAAAAGTAAGATAGATGGTCTTGTTCTCGAAACATTAGGACTTACCTAATCTGAGTCGTCAAAGTATCTAAATCAAGCCAGAAGGATTGATAATATGATTACTTGCACCTACATTATGATAGAATGCATAAAGTATGCACTAGTACGTTTGAAAATACTAAGCATGCAGGCATACAATGTAAAGAAAATATAATGAAAATGTCACATGATAACCATAGTATATGAATAGATATAATTATGCGAAAGTAAACATATTTACATCACCATGCATTCTTTCATTTCATCATGAGTTTATAGAATTATTCATGGTTCATACATGCTTGCATTTATAAAGTCCTTCCTTGCTTGATTATGTAAAAGGAGGGTTGTACCCATCTTCATCGATACACTGTGTAAAGGGATGACTGTGCCCATCCTCATCAATACACACATAGCTCATGATATGACTATGTATAGGAAAGGTTGTACCTATCGTCATCTATATATTCAAATAGTGTAAAGGGAGGTTGTGCCCATCCTCATCAATACACATGAAAGCTTATACATGATTGTGCATAGGGAAGATTGCGGCTTTCCTCATTTCTGCATACGAATAGTGTAAAGGGACGGTTGTCCTCATCCAATCAATACACCCAAATCTCATACATGGATGTGTATAGGGTAGGTAGTGTTTATAGTTATCTAAGCACACAAATAGTGTAAAGGGAGGGTTGTGTCCATCCTTATAAAAACATACACGACCCATACATGATGATTGATATAAAGGGAAGGTTGTACCTATCCTCATCATTACACCATAAGTTGCACATGATAATGTTTACTCACTCGTACTAAAAGTCATCTCACATTGATATTCATGTAATTCATGTTCATATAGAAGTTGTCACGACCCAAACCTCGGGCCTAGATGTGATCGGCGAATGGAGAACCCGAAAGAACCCCAAATAAGCCTCATAGTATATCATTACACATCCTTCGTCGCGAAACAATTAAATGGCATTTAAAAAATAGAAATAAGGGAAAAAAGGGGCTAAGGGAGGACTTGTCATAATATAGAGTCAAGGGATATTAGAATCAACTCATGGCATAAATACATAGCTCTGTCCAACAACATCTCTATTACATAGATAACAGCGGGGGCCAAGACATACAACTGGCTCACCTTCATAGTCATAGGTAAACGATAAAGTAAAGAGAATCTTAATACATAGTTAATAGCAACATAGACTAAGGTCCCCGAAATGGAGGACTCACCAACTAGCTTGGAATAGCACCGCCTAACCACGTTAAGGAGGAGGATCAACTCGGGCACCGGTTCCTACATGGCGACATCATGTAGGCAAGAATATGTGTTAGTATGTTTGAATGTACTAAGTATGCGGGATGGAATGCAACAAGGAATAAACATCATAACCAAAATGAGTATCAATAGACAATAGGCATAATATAGTAATATGGCATGTATGATCAATGCTAGAGTAAAACATGCTTGAATAAATCATACTCGTATAAAGTATCATATGTGAAGAAGAGACCAAACTAGCTTTCCAACCTTGGTTGGTTGATGATGGTCACACCCCAATCATCCTAGGTGGTGAGGTATAAACCCCTCACATGGTTGATGAGTACAAACACCCAACTCAGTTGATGATGGTCACACCCCAATCATCCTAGGTGGTGAAGTATAAATCCCTCACATGGTTACCCGGGCTCTTATTCCCCCGGATTGGGCATGATCTGGTGCAACACTTTATATAGGATTCATCATAAGCTCTAATGCAGCACCTCATGTAGGAATAATCATGTACATAAGCTCATTTCATCATCATAACATTATTCATATCATATCTCATGCTTTGGACCTTCAATTTCTCAAGAAAGCATGACCAGACGTTTTATCAAACACCTTGAGGTGTGTAATGAGGGTAAAAGAGCATGCAATTAGAGATAAAATCATTCAGTAAAATCAGTGGTAAATCCTTTAATTAATACCTTACAACACCCCCAAGATATTCACATCAAAAACCCTCATTTAATTCCAACATTAGATCCAAGATTTGAAGCTCAAAACATGCTAAAACAACCATAATTTCATGAACTATAAAGTCATTGTGAAGTAAATTTCTCAATATACAAAACCCACACGTAAAACCAACTTTAAATCATGCAATATTAATTAAAAAGGGTTTAGGCATCGTGGGTGGAAGGACCCAATGATTCAACACCACATACCTTAGATCTAGAGTTGCTTGGAATTAAGATTGGGAAGAATGGAGGCTTGGAAATGATCTTGGAATCCAATCTTGTTCTTAGGTTTCCTTGAAATTGAACTGGAGATTGATGGAGACTCTTGACAGAATCTAAGAGTGTGATTGAGATGAGAGTAATGAAATTGGGTCCTTAAGATTAGAGTTTAGGTCTTCTAGGAAGGTTAAAATAGCCTAAATAAGTCAAAAAAGGTCATTAGGATAATTAGTATTTACGAAAATACTATTAGTGAACGGATGGAAAAAATGGCAAAGTGTCATCTCACTGGAGACTTCACTGGACATGTGTCACTCCACGGGTCATGTGGAGTGCCTGTGTGAAGTGCCTTAGCAAAAAAATTAGAAGTTGGGAAACTTGGAAAAATTGACGTCTCGTCACTTTGATGGCCACTTTCACGGACCGTGTAGTGTTACACGGACTGTGTACTGGTCCGTCCTACCTCATTTAGACAAGAAAAAATTTTTGGTCACCACATGCCCAGGTGACACGACCCTTACCCCTTCACACGAGCCGTACAAGACCACACTGCCCGTATGGGTGCCCGTGGGACTTCACTGCACAGGAAGGTCTCACGAAAACGGTCATAACTCCTTCATACGATGTTGGAATGAGGTGAAACTAAGTTCATTACAAAGATAAATCAGAGAGATTTCATTTGACATATTGTGGGACACCTAGTTCCAAATATGCTAAGAGTTATGCTAGTTTAAAATTGACCCTTATATGAAAGAACACCCAAAACTCAACTTGGAGGTAAGTCTTGAACTTGTTTAGGTACTAGGAGTCTCCCATGAATCTAGTACACAACCAACCTAAACAAATGAGGCTTGAAACGTAGATACATAAGAGCATAAAGTTACAGAGTGTCACAGAAGTCATGTCCATAGCATCATCGAATCATGTCATATTAATACCCAAACTCATGCAATACTTATGTTCTTACATTCATGCTCAGTTCATGTTCATATTCATCCAATCAAGATCAAACTATGTTTATGTTCATAAATCCATACTCAATTCATACTCACATTTTAAATAGATTCATGCTCATAGTCAAATTCTCATGTAGAAGCCTAGTTCATGCATGACAATGTATGAGATGTGAGAGTAAAACATGAGTACATGAAATTAATACTTAAAACATGATAATAAAATTGAAACATGCATAATACATGAAAGCATAAATATTTGAATCATACTTGAAACTACCCATGCATGAATTCATAGTTCATAAGGACATGGAAGTTCAAATCCCATGAAATCCATGTAAATCAATAGGCAAGACTTGATTCATGCTTAAATCATCTTTTGAATACAACCCACATCATAATTCTATCAATTTAAAGTCAAAACATGAAAATCATACTTGGATAATACTTTAAAATCATAAAATAGATAAAGAGATTTAGGCTCCAAGATTGGGATGAAACCAAGGATGAATCCCACATACCTAAATACTTGAAAACAAAGAAGTAAGATGGAATAAATTTGAACTTGAAACCCCAATTGAATCTTTAACTTGAATCCTTGAATGCTAGGGTTGAGAATGTTTTAGGACTTAGAATTTAAGAGACTAAGTGTTACACTTGCATGAGAGTTCACGAAATGAGTAGAGACTAATTTAGGGTTGTAAAGGAGTGAATTAAACTCCCAAAAGGCCTTAGGGTTAGGGAAAATTACCAAAAATACCCACTCAAAATGAGGCCTAAAAGTGGCATGTATGCCCTACAAGGCACCCCTACTAGTCGTGGTGTGCACCATGGGCTATGTAGGGGTCTATGGTGGTGCACTGGTGCCAAAAAAGTAGAGGCCTTGTGAAGGGAACCCTCCATGAGACACCATAAATCGTGGTATGCTTCGTGGTGGGCACACCTTCAAGGCTCTCTCAAGGCAGCCTAGGAACAACCACAAAAAAGGCCAAGGCTACCTCCATGGTGCACTTCAAGGGCTGTGGAGGGGGTCCTTGGTGGGTACCCTTGGGAAAAAACCTTTTGGATCAATTTTTCAAGCACTGTATTTACCTTACGGACTTTTCATTCAACTTATTCTTTAAATTGAAATTGAGATTTTCGTCTACCCTCCTATTTTCCTTACATCATCTCCCCCTTGAGATCATTCATCCTCGAATGAGATAGAACATGGCTTGAATGGATCAAAACAAATAAGAAACTATCCAACATGGATGCACCTTGCAATTTCAACATTTAAAACCCTTTGAAATCATCAATTTCATGCTAAAACATCATTCAATTTAGTTTCATGCAGATGTATGCATATCATGACATGAGGACATAGAAATGAAGGAATTCAGACCATTTAAGCATGAAGAATCTAGTACATTATGCTTTAGTAGATTAGAATAGATAAGGGTATCATCTCATCATATCCAATTTTGCTTCCCATGTATCACTCTCAATATGTTGGTTCCTCGAATGGACTTTAACTAACGCAATATCCTTGTTATGAAGCCTCTTTACTTGCCTATCCAAGATCTCATCTTGAACCTCTTCATAAGTAAAATTCTCCACAACATCAAGACCTTCTAATGGCACAATCGTACTTTGATCACTAACCAACTTCCTCAACATGGAAACAAGGAACACCAGGTGAATGGAACTCATATCCGAAGGAAACTCCAATCTATAAGCTACATTGTCAATCCGTTCAACAATCTCATAAGAGCCTACATACCGCGGACTCAACTTGCCCTTTTTACCAAAATGCATCACATCCTTAATGGGTGAAACCTTCACATACACCTGCTTACTGACATGGAACTCAAGGTCCCTTCTCTTAATATCTGAATAGCACTTTTGACGGCTTTGAGCCATTTTCAGCTTCTCCTAAATCAACTTCACCTTCTCCATGGCATCCAACACCAAATCATGGACAATCAATGCCATCTCACCTATCTCAAACAAATCCATTAGAGATCTATATCTCTTTCTATACAAAGCCTTAAATGGTGCCATCCCAATGCTAGCATGGTAACTATTATTGTAAGTAAACTCAATAAGTGGTAGTAATTACCTTTGAACTCTAACACAAGCCATAAACATATCCTTCAAAGTATGAATTGTTCTCTCAGCTTGTCCATCAGTTTGAGGATGAAATGCAGTGCTCAACTTTACCTTAATACCAATCCCCTTCTGAAACAACCTCCAAAGTGAGAGTGAATCAGGCACTAAAATCAGATATAATAGGTAAAGGCACACCATACAATCTAACCAACTCCTGGATATATAACTTGTAATGATCCTTGACATTGAAGGTAGTCTTTACCGGTAGAAAATAGGTCAACTTAGTCATTCTATCCACAATAACCCAAATAAAGACGTATTATTTTCGGGTATGGGGCAAATCCATTACAAAATCCATATTGATGTCTTCCCACTTCTAAGTAAGAATCTCAATATCTTAGGACAAACCACTAGGCCTTTGGTGTTCTAGCTTTACTTGTTGACAATTAGGACATTCAAATATGAACTTGGCTATGTCCTTCTTATGCCATTCCACTAATACACCTCTTTCACGTCTTGATACATCTTGGTAGATCCCGGATGTACAAAATAGGGAGGCTTATGGTCTTCTTTCGTTATCACCCCTCTTAATCTATCAACATTAGGAACATACAATAGATCTTGATAGTGAAGTACATCATCTCTCGCTTGGGAGAAAACCTCTATCTTCTTTTCAGCAACCAACTTCTTCAATTCAAACAATGATGGATTTAGATCTTGTTTTGCTTTGACATCAACAACCATAGAAGATTCAGTCCCATTTTGATTATGAATGCCACCATCATTAGAATCTGCCAACCTAATACCCAATCTACCTAAATGGTGCACATCCTTCACAAACACTCTCTTGGCCTCATCAACATAAACCACACTACCCCTGGATAGTCTACTAAGGGCGTCAACTGCAATATTTGCCTTGCCTGGATGGTATTACACACTCATGTCATAGTCTTTAAGAAATTCCAACCACCTTCTCTACCTCAAGTTTAGGTCTCTTTGGGTGAACACATATTGCAAACTCTTGTGATTGGTGAACATATCAACATGGACCCCATAAAGATAGTGTCACCAAATCTTCAAAGAAAACATCATGGCCGCTAACTCAAGATCATAAGTTGGATAATTTTGTTCATGTACCTTCAACTGTCTAGATGCATAAGCTATAACCTTGTCATGTTGCATTAGAACGCAACCCAAACCAATATTAGAATCATCACAATACACCACCAACCTATCTAAACCATTTGGTAGTTTCAAAACAGGAGCCGATGTAAGTCAATCCTTCAAAGTCTGAAAGCTTTTTTCACACTCATCTGTCCATAGGAATTTTGACTTCTTTTGAGTCAACCTAGTCAACAGTGAAGGAATGGATAAGAAACCATCAATAAACCTTCGATAATAACAGGCCAACCCAAGAAAACTTCAAATATCCGAAGTCGATAATGGTCTAGGCCAATTCTTCATCGCCTTGGTCTTCTTTGGATCAACCTTAATACTATCACTGGATACCAGATGATCAAGAAAGGCTACCGCATGCAACCAAAACTCACATTTACTAAACTTGGAAAATAACTACTTGTTCCCTAAAGTCTGAAGAACCAATCTCAAGTGATCCATATTCCCTTTTTCACTTCGAGAATAAATTAGAATATCATCAGTGAAGACAACCACAAAAGTATCAAGGAATGACTTGAACACCTGATTCATGAGATTCATAAACACCGTCGAAGCATTAGTCAACAAAAAGGACATCACCACAAATTCAGAGTGGTCATATCTAGTTTGAAAAGCCATCTTGGGGATATTACATTACCTTACCCTTAATTGATGATAACCGAAACAAAGATCAATCTTGGAGAAGTGAGTAACAACCTGTTATTGATCAAACAAGTCATCAATCCTTGGTAATGAATACTTATTCTTTATAGTCACCTTATTCAATTGTCGATAACCAATACATGTCTAAAGTGACCCATCATTCTCATAAATAAAATAGGAGCACCCCATGGTGATATACTTAGCCTAATAAATCCCTTCTCAAACAAAGCCTTCAACTGATCTTTTAACTCCTTTACCGGTGCCATCCAGTAAGGAGGAATGAGAATAGGTTGAGTATCAAGAAGAAGATCTATTCCAAAGTCTACTTTTCTTTTTGGAGGAACACCTGGCAAATTCTTAGAAAAGATATGCGAAAACTTATTAACCACCAAAACCGATTCAATGGTAGGAAACTCCGACACAACATCTCTAACCCTCACTAGATGATAGATGCACCCCTTAGAAATCATTTTCTAATCCTTAAGATAAGAGATAAACTGACCTTTAAAGCGGAGTCATTACCCACCCACTCAAGAACAGGCTCGTTTGGAAATTGAAATTTGACCTTTCGGATCTTACAATCTATGGAGGCACAAGAAACATGTAACTAATCCATCCCAAGAATTACATCAGAATCAACCATTTCAAGGTCGACGAGGTTACAAGGAAGGATGTTATACATGACTGAAATAGGGCAACCTCAATAGACTGTACGAGCTACTACAGACTCACCCATGGGAGTATAAATTGAGAATGGCTCCCATACGATTTCAGGACACCAAACTTAATAGCCAATAAAGGATTGACAAAAGACAAATTTGCACTTTGATCAAGCAAAGTATATACATCCAAATCAAAGACTTTCAATATACCATTCACCATATCTGGAGTCTCCTCTACCTCCTGGCTAGTATACAAGGCATAAAATTTGTTATTGCGAGAAGCATCACCTGGTTGGACCCTTTGTTGGCTTTGACTACCCAAAATCATTTGACCTTGAGGATGACCTTCTTGGATCTTCTTTTGAGCATCAGGACAATCAGCAAGTTTGTGACCCATCTTGCCATACCCGGAATATGCACCTGATCCAACAAACACTCACCCCCATGATTTCTTCCACACCCATTGCACCTAGGATTAGTCTTCCTATCCTAGTCACTCTCTTGGTTTAGACCTTGTCCCCATTGAAGATGTCCACTTCCACTACCACTACTAGAGTTGGAGAATCCACCCTTAATATGGACCCTCTTGGAATGCCCCATTATCATTTTCTTGAGTGTCTCCTGTTTAATCTATTCGGCGTATGTCATGAGTCTAGAAATGTCCATCTCCCTAATAAGCATAGTCGTGCGGCACTATTTGACAACCAAGTTAGAAACATTCGAGACAAACTTGTGCATTCTAGCATGGAGGTCAGCCACTAGTTAGGAGCATACTTTGAGAGCTTAGTGAACTTGAGGGCATACTCCCTCATACTCATTCCTCCTTGCCTAAGGTTGATGATTGATTTAACCTTCCTAAGCTCAAGAGGGAAGAAACAATTCAGAAAAGCAAATTTGAACTCCTCCTAATCAACTCTATCATCACACACTCTCAGTCAACCATTGAGTGTACTATACTTAGGCCACTCCTTTCAATTGATAGGCAACCAACTCAACATTCTCTTTTGAATTCACCACTCCCTTCAATTGATAGGAAGCCAACTTAACCTTCTCTTTTAAATACACCCCCATAATAGTCAACACTTTGTGGATCTTATCAATGAATTCCTAAATATCCTCATCAACTTTGGAACTATAGAAATCTAGAGGATTCATCTGGGCAAAGTCTCTCACCCTAGCAGTTGGGGTGGGTACATGAGGAGGAGGAACAACCTATTTAGCTTGGTTGGTCACAACCTGGGCCAACATGGCAAAGGTAGTCCAAAACTCAGCATGAGTAACTGTCTCTCTAGAGGCTCTTGAGGAACTTGGTCCTCATTAACAATAGGCTGTCTAAGATAAGGTGTTATCCTTTGAGGCATCATTTGTAAAAGCATCAAAGAACATTCATCATATTTTAGAAACTTTAGGACACGTTCTATGGCATGACATGAATCATAATGAAGTGATACATTTCCTAAAATGCCATATAGCCTCCTACTCATAGATATGGTGCACTTCACATCCATTAATAAGGCTTTACTTCACGTGGCATGTTGGACTCCGAAGATCATTTCAAAACCTTAGTACTCTGATAGCAAGTTTGTCACGACCTAAGCCTATGGCCTAGTTGTAACACAGTGAATGAGATCCTTTAAGTAACCTCAAACTATCCCCTTAGTATATAATCAAGCCTTCAAGGTAAATCAAAGAATAATTCATAAGCGGAAGCATAAACTTATCATAACTCATAACGCAAGGAAGATAATCGTATAAGAGTGTACAAGTCTGAAACAGAATCAATAAATAGGTTTAATAGATGCCTATACTTATGAGATAAGATAGGGGATCAGAAAGACATGGCTCACACTAAACATAGAGAAAAGTTATCTCTAGTACATAGACACGACATGAAAAGTAAGATAGATGGTCTTATCCTCGAAGCATGAGGACTCACCCAATTTGAGTCGTCAAAGTATCTAGATCTAACTATGGTGATGGATAATAGGATCACCTCCACCTGTATTATAATACAATGTAGGCATAGAGTATGCATCACTACATTTGAATGTATAAAGTATGCGGACATGCAATGTAAAGGAAATATAATGAAAACCTAAATGACAATGTCACATAATAACTATAGTATATAAATACCTACAATTACGTGAAAAAAAAACATGTTTACTTCACTATAAGTTCCTACATATCATCATGATTCCATAGAATTAGTCATTGTCCATACAAGCTTGCATTCATACAATCATTCCTTGCTTGATTGTATAAAGGGCGAGTTGTGCCCATTCTCATCAATACACCGTGTAAAGTGACGGTTGTGTCTATCCTCATCAATACACATAGCTCATAACATGACTGTGTATAGGAAATGTTGTACCTATCCTCATCTATATATTCAAGTAGTGTAAAGGGAGGGTTGTGCCCATACTTATCAATATACATGAAAGCTTATACATGATTGTGCATAAGGAATGTTGTGCCTTTCCTCCTTTCTACATATAAGTAGTGTAAAGGGAGGGTTGTTCATAGAGTAGCTTGTGCCCATTCTCACTTATGCACACAAATATTGTAAAGGGAGAGTTGTGCCCATCCTCATCAATACATACATGATCCATATATCACGATCTCAAGAGAAAGTTGTACCTATCCTCATCATTACACCATAAGTCATACATGATAGTGTGTACATACTCATACTAGAAGTCATATTGCATTACATTAATGTAATTCATGTTTATGTAGAAGTCTTGTTCATACCATCTTCAAATCATGCCATATTAGTACCCAAATTCATGCACTACTCATGTTCCTATATTCATGCTCAATTCATGTTCATATTCATCCAATCAAGCGCAAACTAAGTTCATGTTCATAGATTCATACTCAATTAATACTCACACTCTAAGTAGATTCATGCTCATAGTCAAATTCTCATGTAAAAGCCTAGTTCATGCATGATCATGTATGAGATGTGAGAATAAAACATGGGTACATAAAATTTATATCTAAAACATGATAATAAAATGAAAACATGTATAATACTTTAAGAAATAAACATTTGAATTATACTTGAAATTACCCATGCATATATTCATAGTTCATAAGGACATGCAAGTTCAAATCTCATGAAATTCATGTAAATCAATAGGATAAGATTTGATTCATGCTTAAATAATCATTTGAATACAACCTACATCATAATTCTATCACTTTGAAGTCAAAACATGAAAATTATACTTGGATCATACTTTAAAATCATGAAAATAGATGAAGAGATTTAGGCTCCAAGGTTGGAATGAAATCAAGGATGAATCCCACATACATAATGCTTGAAAACAACGATATAAGATGAAATAAACTTGAACTTGAAAATCCCAATTGAATCCTTAGCTTGAATCCTCGAATTTTAGGCTTGACGGTATTTTAGGACTAGAATTCGAGAGACTAAGTGTTAGACATGCATGAGAGTTCATGAAATGAATAGGGACTAATTTAGGGGTGTAAAGGAGTGAATAAAAGTCCCAAAAGGCTTTGAGGTTGGCACTAACAACTGGAAATACCCATTTAAAATAAGGCTTAAAAGTGGCCTATGTGCCCTGCATGACACCCCCTACTAGTCGTGGTATGCACCACGTGTGGGACAATTGTGCCGAAACAGTGAGGGCCTTGTGAAGGGCACCCTTCACGAGATGTACCACAGCTCGTAGTGTGCACCACAGACCGTTATGTGCTCCATGGTGGGCACACCTTCAAGGCTCCCTCAATATAGCCTAGGAAAAACCACAAAAGGGGCTAAGGTCACCTCCACGATGCACTTCACGGGCCGTGGAGGGGTCCATTGAGGGCACTCTTGGCCGAAAACTTTTCGAATTGATTTTTCAAAAAATCTCATGACCTTATGGAGTTCGGCACTTACAACTGCAGATGAAACCTCCCAAATGAATTAATATAAATAGGTCAATATGTATCGACTCCATAGAGGATAATGATCTACTTGAATTAAAAACTACTAAGTCCAGACCTTTTACCGCAGATGAAACCTCTTAAAAATAAATTAATAAGATGTTGCTAAGTATCCCTATATTGACTTCCATCATAAAACCACCATAGAACATTGTTCACACTCTCTAATAATCTAAGAACACTCCAAGTCCAGACAAAATTCAATCTTAATCACCAAATGGTGCTCAATATCGCAATTATGAATCACAAGACCCATAGAAAATGGGGTTATGAATCAAAGGTCATTGAAGCTGAGTTGTCGCCTAGCTAAGGCTTGGCTTTATCATATTTGAATCTGTTGCATCAGTCTACGGGGAGCTAAGTTGTTCAATATGACATCAGACTAAGTATAAGGCCTATCGACTCCAAATGTGAAAGCCTATGGAAAGACTAGTCTAAGCCTAGACTAAGGCCAAACATACTCAAATCAATAACGGAAACCAAATATTACACATCCCACAAGGTAGGGTGATCAAAACACAAGAACAAGATGTACTCGAAATACTAGAAAAATAACCTAAGGCATGGATTCTAGATAATTTAGCATGATCAACTAGCTACCTACCCCAAATTCACACAACTCAACATACAATTACATATTTAAGTTCAATCTAAGGACTAGAAGTTGTAGCCTACCTAAAAATAGACCACCCACGCTTTAAGTCATAATGCTTGAGCTTTTCTGTTCAGTGTGGCTTCAAAATGTTGCCATACTATCAAAAATAGAATTATAATATCAATACAATTATTTAGACACTAAAAATATGTAAACGGAGATGAATCAAAATCTGAGTCCAAAACACAAATATGAGACCTACACTAAAAAATCTATAATTAACTTTGGAAAAAGTCCTAATTAGCTTCCTAAACTTGTATCACAAAATGAAGCATAACTCAAGGCTCAAAACAGCCCTAACAAGCCTCTTAAAAAATAACTTTCATTAAAGCTAAAAGAAAGAAGGGTTGGCAGCCCTTTTAGGCCCAAAATTACCTCAAGCAATGATCCCTTAACAATCTCCAAATGTTTTATCGCATTCCCATGATCATCTCAAATGCACAAGACTTGAAATCACGACATCGAAGGGACAAGAAATAGCCCGTCATGAATGCTGTCAGAGGCCCGCAAACATGAAGGCTAAAGAACCAAAGGGTCGCGATCATGGCCAATGGCCTGTGAACTCGAAGGCCAGGCAACTTGATCTTTTGTCAACGTGACCAAGGTGTCTTATAAATGCGAAGGCCAGCATATGGATGCCCCATCTGGATGTATATCAATTGGTTTTGAATCAATGGGTGCTTGGGATTCGTTTAGGACCCCATGTGCATAAATGAATTATGCTATCCTATCGAATTTGACATTTCATACATAACAACAAGGTCAAAATTTTCAATGGACATTGTTCTGATGTAGGTTCTACTTTTTCATATGTACAGAGCCTACTGCATACTCCCAAGATTTACCAATGGCTGAGAAATGATCTTCTACAAGTTTGGTGCCATAGTAGGTACGACTAGTGGTTGTGTTGGTCCTAGCCCTATCGACTGGGGAGGAATAGGAGCAACACGGTACTCCTATGCTTTCGTCGTAGCCTTATCTCTATCTCGAGATGATGCTACGTTCCTCACACGACCTTGTTGTTGACCTCTACCCCAAGCTGGGTCTCTATCTGCAGGCCCCAGTGAGTCATAATAGGTACCATCATGACTCAAGAAATTGTATCGTGAAAAATTAACAATTGAGACCCCTACTCTAAATCAGTGTTTTAAAAGGAATTATTGGGACAAATCCTAGGGCACGACATACCAAAAACATTTTAGGGAAGATGAAAAACGTAAATCCATAAGAAGTACTCCTTAAAATTTGGGGTGTAAGATGCAGGCATAAAGCATAAGTCATGGGCATAAAAGCGTAATATTTGGGTGTTAAATTTAATTTTTGTATCATTTTAAAAGTATTTTTTGTTGTAAATTATTTTATTTATTATTAGTATAATGATATTTATACTTTATGTTATCGCAGTGTTGAACTTCTAAAATATATAAATGAAGAAAATAACTAGTACAAAATGATAAAGTCATAAATAATTTTTAGATAATTATGCCTTAATTGATGGGATAGAAATTTATAGCACTATGTTCGTGAGGTGACTATTCATTTATTTTCATTGTTCTTATTCTTTTTCTTCTTTGAAATATACAAATAATAATCAGTAAAATATTAGTTGAGGAAGGTAAGGACTAGTAGATGGGGAGATTGATGAATGGTGATGCAATGGATGATAATTTTATTTTAAAGTTATCTCAATTATTATCATTTTTTTGACAGCTTTCTCAAATAATAATTATAATATTCTTTCTATATTATTAGTAATTTATTTAAATTTATCGGCAAAATTATTAAATATTTTACTTTTACTTATTTTCATAGTAAAAAAATTATAAAATTGAACATACATGAAATATATATGCCCCAGGCCCATGATACTCATTCTCCATGTTTCGAGTTTTATGCCTCAGCCCGTACCCACACCTTTTAAAACACTGCACCAAAGATAAAAGATTAGTTGAATTTATGACTCTAATGATGATTTTGGTATGAAAGAAAATGTTTTCATGGTAATTGTTTTCCCAGAAAATATTTTTCTGAAAAACAAATTGATTTCTAACTTATTTTCTCATGTTTGGTTATTGAGTAGAAAATATTTTTCAGAAAATAGTTTTTATTGTTCAGTTAGAGAATGACAATATATTTTTTAGAAAGTATCTTTTATTATTGGCTAAAGAGTTGAAAATGTTTTTTAGGAAAATAGTTTTCTAAAATGAAAATCAACCCCAATTCAGGAACTGACCTCAACACCTAATGCGAGACCCAACTCAACTTCGACTCAAGATTTGACTTTAAAACTTAGACTCAGTCCCCACTTTCAAATCGTAATCTGGCTCCTACCCGACTCTAGATATAATTTAAATAATTTAATT
>JAABOM020015164.1:0-19083 GCA_011800125.2 Solanum clarkiae | reverse complement strand
GGGGGACCTGCATTTCATGCTGCAGGTACAGGTGCTAGTAGATCTCCCCAGTAGGAGTACACGATATCCAGCTGCTGACACCAAGCTCCAGGTTTCTCCAGGGCTTTATGTGTGTCTAGAGCTTATATGTTTATATTGTACAGTTAGTTGAGGCGGGGCCTATCCTGACCCTTGTCAAATACTTTCTCTTATCTAGAGGCTTTGTAGACTATGTAAATTTTAGTGTGGTCAGGTCTCGTACTTTAACCATCGTGGCCCCAACAACCTAGTCATATACATTTCCTTTGGGCTTATTATCACTGTTTATTTTCTTAAGGGTATGTCAAATGTAGAAAGACCTTGTAATATACTTAGAAAACGCATAGATAAAGGTTGGTTCTCCCAGGCCTTATCGATAATGGGTGCCAGTCCGCCCTAACAGGATTGGGGTGTGACAAAAGTGGTATCAGAGCGGGTCGTCCTAGGGAGTCTATGAAGCCATGTCTATGTAAAGTCTTGTTTATCGATGTGTTGTGCACCACATTTATAAGTACAAGGCAATGTGTCATTTAGGAGTTGTTACTTTCTTTCCATTCTTTAGATCGTGCCATAAAGTCATGTGTAATAGGTGCATTATGTCTAATTCCTAAATTGTTTTGTACAACAAGTATACTAGAAACTAGGAAAAACAAAGGTAAAGGGAAGGGAGTAGAAGCGGTGATTCGTACATCCAGTCTGGTGAGACAACGAAATGAGGTTCAAGAAGAGTCTCTGCCACAGACATCTCCAACTCCTGCAGCTCCTGATGAACCCGGAAGTAGTGAAATTCCCCCAGAACCACCTATTGATGCTACTATGCAGGATCTGAGAAATGCAGTCCAACTATTGACCTGTATAGTTGCTGGCCAAGGTCAAAGATAGGAAGGTTCGGTTATAGGTGCAGGTGGTGTGAATAGGGAAGTTGGCACAAGGATATGTGATTTCCTTAATTTGGACCCTCCGTCCTTCACTGGGTCAGATCCTAATGAAGATCCCCAAGACTTTATTGATTAGATTCAACGCACTTTAGATGTTATGCATGTGATTGGTACAGAAGCTGTCAAGTTAGCGACATATAGGTTAAAGGGTGTGGCTATATTATGGTATGAAGCTTGGAAGCAATCTAAGTGCATAGATGCACCTCCAACTACCCGGAAAGAATTCAAAGAGGCCTTTCTTGACCATTACTTGCCATTAAAGATCCGAGAGGCTCATGCAGATCAGTTCTTGAACCTCCACCAAGGGCATTTGATAGTGAGGGAGTATAGCATCCAATTCAATTCCTTGGCAAGGTATGCTTCTAATGTAGTTGCTACTATGGCTGACAGAGTTCATCGATATTTAGATAGGTTGGATACGTATCTGGTCAGAGACTGTACCATTGCTTCCTTGAACAAATATATGGACATAGCGAGGATGCAGGCTTTTGCACAGAAACTAGAGGATCAGAGGCAAAGGAGTAAGACACAAGAGGTAGAAAGGGCGTAATCCAAGAGGGCCAGGTCTACAGGTCAGTTTGCACCGTCCCAAGGTGAGTTTAGGCCTTGGTTTTCTAATAGACCGCCTAGGCCATCATCCTCCTACTCTGCAGTCAGTTCTCCACCACAATTTCAAGGGTCTCAAAGTAATCAGTTAAGTCAACGAGGTGAAAGGAAAGGTGCTCGGACAATGGGTTATTCAGCAGGCCAACCAATTACTCCCAGGTAGCCTTGTAAATATTATTGAAGAAGTCATCCGGGTATATGTCGTGTTGGTATAGATGTTTGCTATTGGTGTGCTGCGCCAGGGCACATAATGAGAGATTGCCCGAGGAGGAGTATGGGTGATACAGTACAATCTACTGGATCAGTTATTGCATCATCATCATCAGTTCCTCCATCAAGTAGGGATCAACAAGCACCTATGGGCCATGGTAGAGGTATTAGTGGGGCAGCTAGCTCTATCGAGGTCCAGAATCGCAGTTATGCTCTGGGGAGTCAACAAAATTTGGAAGCCTCGCCTGATGTGGTCACAGGTACATTGTCCATCTTTTCACATAATGTATACGCATTAATTGACCCTGGTTCTACACTATCATACATCATAAATTATTGAACAAACCATTTGAAGTGTCTACACCAACCGGTGAATGTATTATGGGTAGAAGGGTTTATTATAAATGTGTAGTAACTGTTTATAACCGTGACACATTGGCTGACCTTATTGAGCTAGAAATGGTGGAATTTGATGTTATAATAGGTATGGAATGGTTAGCTTCTTGTTATGCCACTGTGGATTGCCGAACTAAGAGAGTGTACTTCTACTTTCCAAATTAGGCAGTTCTTGAATGGGAAGTCAATGTTGGGGAACCAAAGGGGAAGTTTATCTCTTATTTTAAGGCCAGAAAGATGATATCTAAGGGGTATATATATTACTCAGTTAGAGTAAGGGATATGGAGGCAGAATCGCCAACTCTTCAATCAGTTCCAGTGGTGAATAAATTTGTTGATGTGTTCCCTGAAGAACTCCCAGGCTTACCTCTTGAACGAGAAATAGATTTTGGTATTGAATTACTTCCAGGCACTCAATCTATTTCTACCCCTCCATATAGAATGGCCCTAGCAGAATTGTGGCAATTAAAAGAGTAGTTAAAAGACTTGTTGGATAAGGGTTTCATAAGACCTAGTGTGTCGCCCTAGGTGCACCAGTGTTATTTGTACGCAAAAAGGATTGCCCCTTGAGAATGTTTATCGACTATTAGCAATTGAATAGGGTGACAATTAAGAATAAATACCCCTTCCTTGGGATTGATGATTTATTTGATCAGTTACAAGGTGCCAAGTGCTCTTTAAAAATTGATTTGAGATCAAGTTATCACCAAGTGAGGGTGAAGGAGAAAGATATACCTAAGACTACTTTAAGAATGCGCTATGGTCACTTTGAATTTCTTGTTATGTCCTTTGGACTAATGAATGCACCAGCTATTTTTATGGACCTGATGAATAGGGTATTCAAGCCATTCTTGGATGTGTTTGTGATAGTGCCTATAGATGACATCTTGGTATATTCAAGATCAGAAGAGGACCATGCAGATCACTTGCGACAGGTGTTATAGATTCTTCGTGATCGACAGTTGTATGCCAAATTTTCTTAATGTGAATTTTGGCTAAAATCAGTGGCATTCTTGGGTTATATTGTGTTTGATGAGGGAATAAGGGTTGATTCACAAAAGATAGAGGCTGTGAAAGATTGGCTAGGACCAATAACACCAACGGAAGTTCAAAGCTTCCTAGGTTTGATAGGTTATTACAGGAGCTTTGTTGAAGGTTTTCCTTCCATTTTTGCACACTTAACATAGCTACAACATAATGCAACCAAGTTCCAATGGAATGATGCATGTGAAAGGAGCTTCCAGGAGCTGAAAAATAAGCTAACTTTTGCACTTGTGCTGGTACTTCCAGAAGGCACTGAGGGGTATGCAGTGTATTGTGATGCTTTAGGAGTTGGCTTAGGGTGTGTATTGACACAACATGGTAGGGTAAGTGCTTATGCATCCAGACAACTATGACCACATGAGAAAAACTATCCAACACATGATCTTGAGCTATCAGCGGTTATGTTTGCTCTGAAAATATGGTGCCACTATTTGTATGGGGTTCACGTTGACATATACACTGATCATAAGAGCCTATAGTACATCTTTTAGTAGAAAGACCTAAACATAAGACAATGGAGATGGCTAGAGCTAATAAAGGATTACGATGTTGATATACTATACCACGCGGGTAAAGAAAATGTGGTAGCGATGCTCTAAGTCTTAAGGCAACCATGAATACAGGTGATCAATCTGTGGTGAGTCAAGGAATAGCTAAGAATCTACATCAGCTAGCTAGTTTGGGAGTTCACCTTCTTGAAACTCCAAAGGAAGGGGTTATTATGCATAATGCTGCAGAGTCTTCATTAGTAAAAGAGGTGAAAGAAAAAAGGTTTAAGGACTTGTTCTACGATAGCTCAAGGAAAAAGTGAGTCAGGGTACGATAAAGGGCTTTGACCTTACACAAAATGGAGTACTTTATTGCCAAAACAGATTATGTGTGCCTGCTATTAATGGATTAAGAAAGAGGATAATGGAAGAATCCCATCATTCTCGATATTCCATCCACCCAAGATCAACTAAGATGTACTATGACCTGAAGCAGATGTTTTGGTGGGGAGGGAAGTAAAAGGACCTTGCAGAATTTGTGGCTCAATGTCCAAATTGCCAATAAGTGAAAGTAGAATATCAAAAGCCAGGAGGTTATATGCATTGTATAGAGCTTCCAACCTGGAAGTGGGATATGATCAATATGGATTTTGTTACTGATTTTCCTCGCTCGTTTCATAAGTTTGACTCCATATGGGTAATAGTTGACAGACTCACAAAGTTAGCACACTTTTTGCCAGTTAGGAGTGATTATACAGCTGAAGAGTGTGCCAAGCTATACCTCATAGAGATAGTCAGGCTACATGGAGTGCCAATCTCCATTATATCTGACCGAGGAGCTCAATTCACTGTGAAGTTTTAGCAGTCCTTCCAAAGGAGTTTAGGGACACAAGTGAATTTAAGTACAACTTTCTACTCTCAAACAGACGGTCAAGCAGAACGCACCATTCAGACACTTGAAGATATGTTGCGAGCTTGTGCATTGGACTTTAAAGGTAGTTGGGTAGACCATTTGCCACTTATTGAGTTTGCCTATAATAATAGCTACCATGCGAGTATCAAGATGGCACCTTACGAAGCTTTGTATGGGATGAAATGTAGGTCACCAATTGGATAGTTTGAAGTAGGTGAAACCACCTTACTTGGGCCAGATCTAGTATAACAAGCCATGGAAAAAGTTAAGATAATACAACAACGATTAGAAACAGCCCAAAGTCATCACAGATCCTATGAGAATGCTAGGAGGAGAGGACTGGAATTCTCAGTGGGGGATTGGGTATTTTTAAAGGTGTCTCTAATGAAAGGGGTTATGAGATTATGTGAGAAAGGAAAACTGAGCCCATGTTACATAGGTCCATATAAAATTACTAAGAGGTTTGAGTAGGTTGCATATGAACTAGAGCTACCCCAAGAGCTTTCAATGATTTATCCAGTTTTTCATGTCTCAATGCTTCAAAAATGCATAGGTGATCCATCTCGTATCACTCCTATTGAGGATATGCAGGTTACAAAAAATCTCACCTATGAAGAGGTACTGCTTGCTATTCTAGATCGTCAAGTTAAGAAGCTAAGGAATAAGGAAATAACTTCAGTGAAAGTACTTTGGAGAAACCAGCAAGCAGAACAAATAACATGGGAGGCTGAGGACGCAATGAAATCAAAATATCCTTACTTATTTGAAGCTAAAGAGGAAGTCCAGCATGCAAAATTGGAAAACTAATAGGTACGTGTGATTGAATACTTAATGTGTTGTAAAAATTTTTTGTAAGTAAAGGTTTAAACTTGTTTAAGCTATCCAATTGTGCTCACATTTGAGGATGAATGTTGCTAAAGGGGGAGGATGTAACACCCCACCCCTTACAATATAAATACTATGCAACTGAAATATGATAGAGTTTGGTCAAATTAGCGTCCATTTTTAAAAGTGCTCGAATCTCATGTTATGGGGGGATATGTGCGTCTAAAGCTTAAGACGGTCCAGTGTATACATGTTATGACTCAAATTAAGGCGATCACTGCCTTAAATGAAGTAAGAGAATTGAGGTGCTTGTAGAACTTAAGAAGCTAGAAGGTGAGTCACCTACTTGCTTAGCTTAAATTGCTAGCTAAACGGAGATGAGACCCGTCGTCGAACTTGTCCAAGTTCAATTATGAATAAAGTCCGTGTTAAGGGTGTGACTTTGGCCCATGCTTTGGCATCATAAATGGACTATGTTAGCCCAAGGAGGATATTAAAAGGGTCCCAAATACATCATAATATCTTGGATAATTTGGGCCCAAACTAAGCGAAGAGAAAGTTGGAAAATGGGCAGCCCAAGCCCATCAACTTTGGAACCCAATTAGGCCCAATTATGAGGGCCAAGCTGCAGCATCACCAGCCTCTTAATATATATTATTATGTGATAAAAAGTGAAGGAGAAATTCGGCCAAAAGAGTCTATATAAACAGCTCAAAAGCAGCCTCTTAATTCATTCTACTTGAAACAATTTTTCAGCTTTCCTAAATACTTTTGTCTTCTCTCTATTTCACTTTACCAAGCAGCAAATAAAATCCTCTAAGGCTCTTGAAGGAAAACCTGAATCTTGAAGGTAAAGGTAAGTAATTGTAGTTGTGTATTTAGTATGGTTTCTTCATGAAAAACAAGAACTACCTACTAGTGTGTTGGTGCTGGAAATTTGGACAGCATGTGTCCTAAAGATTGTTATGAATTTTTCTTGTTAATTAAGGGGTTTTTCTCTTCTTGGTTGGCTATATTATAAAGTAATACTTATGCATTTAACAAAGGTAGGTTTTATAGAAATGAAACCAGGCTGCTTCACCACTTTTACAGTCCACAAAAGTGAGTCCTTATATGATATCACAATTGTGTTCTTAGTATGAACTTGTGGGCTATTGGATGGAAGACTATTGCCTCATATCCTTAATGACTAATTTTTTTACTGTTCTGACACTTTTTCAAGTTTGTTCTTATATATAGATTTGTTGATAAAAGTTTGGTTAGAGTTGGAACAGGTTTGGAATTGTCGACGTTGAAATTTAGCGAAGAGAGGTAATGTTATGCTGTCCATTTGGAGGTTGTGTAGAATCGTTATGTGCTTGTGCTTTGTGGGCTATTGTAAGACTATTGTGGCACTAAAATAGGCTGCACATGATGTGTACATGTGAATGTGTGTTAGAAAATATGATTAGGGGCAAAAAGGTTGAAAGAATACGCTCGGGTTTATAAATACACGTTTGCTGCCCGTGTGTTGTTTTCTTAAGTGATTGGGCTGCCAAGATGTATGTATTGGCTGCTAATGCTAGTTTTATCACCTACTATGTTCTAGATAAGTATTTGGAGGAAGGGAAGGTTATCTCCAGGTAGTAACAAGGTCATACAACGAGGTATGTAAGACTACTTGATTTTGTATCACTTGGCATGAAATCTAGATTCTTCATTGGCACATAAAGGCACTTGCCAACTTCGACACAACTATTAACCGTGTCTCCACTCTTTGACATGTTCACATGCTTCCATGCATAGTCACTTTCAAGTCTGCATACATGCTTGGATACCAAGTTGCATGAGTTCTTGTTACTAAATAAAGTTCACGAGTTGTTCCATTTCATACGCATTTCATTATTTGTGTAACATACGCTTTTTCATTGTCATATTGTCTTGTATGATTATATACCTATCATATGCTATATATACGGTCCTAAAACTCCAATATTGTGACCACCAAAAGAACCAGCTCAAAGGTAATTGAAAGGTAAAGTATATTGTTTATTGATGAGTGGTAGCCCAAGGGGTGGAAAAATCACCTAGCTAGGGACGATCATATCAAGGGTGGTAGCACGAGGGGTTAAGGAAGAACCTAGACAGGGACAATCCCGATACAGTTTTACCACTGATCAGCTAGTCATTTGTATTAAAATTGTGCACAGAGTATATAGTAAAGTAATATAAAGAACATAAAGTACATGATTCTAAATTATAATCAAAGGTGGTCTCTAATCTTGCACCAGTGCATGGTCTCATTTGAGTTATTACTTCACATACAATATATCCTGCCTTACATATTCAGTACATTATCTCATACTGACATCTCTTATGGGGGACCTGCATTTCATGCTGCAGATATAGGTGCTAGCAGATCTCCCCAATAGGAGTACAAGATATCCAGTTGCTGATACCAAGCTCTAGGTTGCTCCGGGACTTTATATGTGTCTAGAGCTTATATGTTTATATTGTACAGTTAGTTGAGGTAGGGCCTGTCCCGACCCTTATCAGATACTTTCTCTTATCTAGAAGCTTTTAGACTAAGTAAATTAAAGTGTGGTCATATCTCGTACTTTAACCACTGTGGCCCCAACGGCCTAGTCATATGCATTTCCTTTTGGCTTGTTATCACTGTTTATTTTCTTAATGGCATGCCGAATATAGAAAACTCTTGTAATATATATAGAAAGCACATTGATAAAGGTTGGTTCTCCCGGGCCTTAGCGGCAATAGGTGCCAGTCCGCCCTAATGGGATTTGGGGCGTGACACAAAACTCAAAGCATAGATACACCAATTGTTCCAACAACTCCTCTAGTCATAGATTGTATGGGTCCAAGACACTTTCCGGGCTCACCTTCATAGTATCAAAGGTTCAACATAACAGGTAGCAAATGTACTAGTAGCATAGCTAGTGTCCCCGAACTTGAGGACTCACCAAAATCTTATCTTCAAGATGCCAAAACTAGCCACGTGGAGGATGATTGTGCAGTGCACAATTCCTACATGGTAACATCATGTAGGCATAGTGTATGCATTAGTACATTTGATTGTACATAAGTATGTAGGATGCAATGCCAATATAGTCAAAATGCATAGCAATAGGCAATAGATAAGTAATATATCAATATGGCATGCATGTTCAATGCTTGAAGTAAAACTTACTTGTAAACCGTATAACTTGCAAATATGGATTAAATGTGTAGGAAGAGGCCATATGAACATAGTCCAAGCAAACTACCACTTGAAATCCAAGGCGTGCCACCCCCTTGGAAGGTTATTGAGGTACATACCCCTCAACATGGTAGTACGGGCATGCCACCTCTCGACAAGGTGATAGAGGTACATACCCCTCAACGTGTAGTACGGGCTTGCCACCCCCCGATAAGGTGATTGAGGTACATATCCCTCAACGTGGTAGTACGAGCATGCCACTCCCTGACAAGGTGATTGAGCCATATACCACTCAACATAGTAGTACAGGCATGCCACCCCCCTCCCCGACAAGGTGATTGAGGCTTGTCACCCTCCTCAACAAGGTGATTGGGCATGCCACCCCCAAAAAGGTATGGTCCACTTGCAACACTATAGATACTTTCATGAAATCAATACATACATACAATCCCTGTATCATAGAGTCACTTCAATCATAACTAATGCAATAGATCATCTATAACTCAAAAATCTTTGTTAAGACATTTTATCAAACACATGCCGGGTGTGTAATACTAGTTCAAAATTTTGCAATTCAAGAGTGAAATAATGTGAGAAAACTTAATGTAATCAACCCACCAACGCTTGATAAAACTCTCATTTAAGATAACTTGAAATCCTTCATCAAATCTTGTAATAGATCATAGTTTCATAGCCCAAAATGTGCATAGTTACAATAGACAAATCATCTCATAGTATAATCATAATTCATAATAAGTAATACCCATAAATAAGACAACTTGAAAACATGCAATTTTCATTAAAAAAAAGATTGGGTACCATGGGTGAAAGGACCCAATGGTTGAAATCCACATATCTCAAATTTGGGGATTTCCATGATGTAGATTTGAATGAAAACTTGAAGCTTGAATGACGTTCTTGAGATCTGGAATTAAGCTTGAGACATTTGAATTTGGATAAAATATTGGGTTAAGTGTTAGGGAGGGTTTTGAGAGTGTCTTGAGTGATATAGAGTTTAAAAATGGCTAAGTGTAGATGTTTTTACGCATAAGAGGGCATGGTGCCAAGACCCTAATGTGTTAGACCAAAACTAAAAAGTTAAGGAAGACACAGCACTGCTCCGCGACAGGTCTACATCATGGAGCTGTCGCGAACATCTTCTGGTAATAAAAGTTTTTGAAAATCATTTTATTGCAACAGGTACTCTAAAATCAGGGTTATACCCATTTCACAATCAATTTTTCTCGAATCAAGAATATGAAGTCGAATTTTCTGTATCACAAATAGATTTTGAGATATATGAAAATTATGATTATGGGCATTTTCGAGGAATATTCTCGGGCGTTTCAATATCTACCACTTGGCAACATTTATCATTAAATGTCAAAGAAATGTACATCAGAGAAGTAATCATGAAGATTTCAGCCTAATATTAATTCAACAAACGCATTTGAACATTATTTTCAAAAATCTCAACACGAGTGTCAAAATCACCATAAACTTGTCAACATAAACATGAATGCATGCAAAATGACATAAGGGCTGAAACTTAAGACTTGAAATCATATAGGGGACTTAAATTAGTACCTTTGGCATGAGTAGAATGGAAGAGATATAGGTAACGCTTTTGCATGTCCACCTTTGCTTCTCATGTGACACTTTCAACTTGTTGGTTTCTCTAAAGAATCTTGACGGTAGCTACATCCTTGTTTCTCAACCTCTTCACTTGTCTATCCAAAATTCTACTGGAACCTCCTCATAAGTCAAATTATCTTCTACCATGCCCACAACATCCAAAGGTACAATAGAACTTGGGTCACCCACACATTTTCTTAATATAGATACATGGAAAATCTGATGAACCATATTTATATCAATGGGTAACTCCAACTCATAGGCCACCTTACTGATCCTCCTCAACACTCTGTAAGGACCTAAAAACCTTGGGCTCAATTTACCCTTTTTTCCAAATTGAACCATACCCTTCATGGGTGAGACCTTCAAATAGACTCAATCACTAATCTTAAATTCAAGATCCCTTCTCCTCACATCGGAATAGGACTTTTGTATACTATGGGCTATTTTCAATCTTTCCCTTATCAACCTCACCTTCTACAAGGCTTCTATGACTAATTCTGGACTGAGCAAAGCCATCTCCCCTACTTCAAACCACCCAACTGGGAATTTACAACACCTACCATAAAGAGCTTTAAAATGAGTCATACTAATGCTTGAGGGGTAGCTGTTGTTGTAAGCAAATTCAATGAGCGGAAGATGATCATCCAACTACACTTAAACTCCAAAACACAAGCTCTACATATATCCTCAAGAATTTGGATAATTCTCTTGGCTTGGTCATCTATTTGAGGGTGAAAAGTCGTGCTAAGCTTTACCTTGGTACCAAGCCCTCTTTGGAAAGAGATCCAAAAGTGAGTAGTGAATTGAGCACCATTATCTGAAATGATAGACAAAGGCACTCTATGCAATCTAAACCAACTTATGTATATACAACTTAGCATAATCTCGTCACCATAAGTAGTTTTGACAGGTAAAAAATGAGCCGACTTTGTCATTATATCAACCACAACCCAAATAGAATAAAAATGCTTCCTAGTATTAGGCAACCAACCACGAAATCCATGTTGATTTCCTCCTACTTCCATGTTGGAATCTCTATATCTAAGGATCAAAATGCTTCCTAGTATTAGGAAACCCAACCACAAAATCAATGTTGATTTCCTCCCATTTCCAAGTAGGAATCTCTATATCTAAGGCTAGGCCACCCGACCTTTGATGTTCGGCTTTTACTTATTGGCAATTGTGGCAGTGCAGTGTGTTGCATTCCAAGGATGATTAACAATCTAGTGCTCTGATACTAAATTTGCCACGACCCAAGCCTAGGGCCTAATGTGATGCAGCAAATGGGAACTCGAAGGGACCCAAACAAGCCTCTTAGCATATCAATCACAGATCCTTGGTCACGGTAGCAAAGTAACAACAAGTAAGAGATATAAATAAGGATAAAGGGACTAAGGGAGTCTTGATATTTACAATAACATAAAGGAGTTAAAACTCAAAGCATAGTGCACCAATAGTTCAAACAACACCTCTAGATATAGACTAGGCGGGGGCTAAGACACTTTTCAGGCTCACCATGCCACCTCCTCGGAAGGTGATTGAGGTACATACCCCTCAACGTGGTAGTACGGGTATGCCACACCCTGACAAGGTGATTGAGGTACAAACCCCCTCAATGTGTAGTACGGGCATGCCAACCCTGAAAAGGTGATTGAGTCTTGTCACCCCCCTCAACAAGGTAGTTGGGCATGCCATCCCCCAACAAGGTAGTGGTAACCTTGCAACACTATAGATGCTATCATGAAATCGATAAATGCATACAATACCTTTACCATATAGTAACTTGATTCATAACTCATGCAATAGATCATCAATAACTCAAGAATATTTGTCAATACATTTTATCAAACACTTGGCTGATGTCCAATGCTAGTTCAAAATCATCCAATTCAAGAGTGAAATAATATGAGAAAACGTAATGTAAATCAACCCACCAATACATGGCAAAACCCTCATAGTAGATACCTTGAAATTCTTCATCAAATCTCTTACTATATCACAGTTTCATAGCAAAATATGCATAGTCACAATAGACAAACCGTATCATAGTATAAGCTTAAAATAAGTAGACATGTGATTCCAATTTACATTTCATAAAACGGCAACATAATTTGTAATTATAATTCATAATAAGTAATATCCATAAGTAACACAACTTGGAAACATGTAATTTTCATAAAAATGAAGGTTGGGCATCATCGGTGAAATGGTTCAAAGCCATATACCTCAAATTTTGGAATTTCCTTGATGTAGATTTGAATAAGAACTTGAAGCTTGAATGAAGTTCTTGAGATCCGAAATTAAGTTTGAGATACTTGAATTTGGATGAAATATTGGGTTAAGTGTCAGAGATGATTTTTTGAGTGTATTGAGTGATATAGAGTTGAAAAATTGCTAAGCATAGGTGTTTTTACGCATAAGAGGGAATGAGGACAAGACCCTAGTGTATTAGACTAAAACTGGTCCATGTCGTGGAGCTGTCCGAAGAGCTTCTGGAAATGAAAATTTTCAAAAATCATTTTATTACTACGGGTTCTCTAAAATCGGGGTTATACCTATTTCTAACTTAATTTTCCCCTGATCAAGATTATGAAGTGGTATTTTTTTATATCACACATGAATTTTAAGATATATGAAAATTATAATTATGGGCATTTTCGAGGCATATTTTTGGGTGTTTTGGGGTGATATGCACATATCTACCTATTTCAAGCGTATAATATGAGATGCTTTATTTGTTGTGACTGCATGTTTTGAGCTCTAGAACTATGATCTATTATGAGATTTGATGATTGATTTCAAAGTATCTTGCATGAGGGTTTTACTATGTATTGGTGGGTAGATTTACATTGAGTTTTCTCATATTATTTCACCCTTGAATTACATGATTTTTAACTAGAAGGATGCACCTACCAAGTGTTTGATAAATTTTCTTGATAAGCATTTTCAAGTTGTTGATAGTTTATTACATAGTTTATAAGTCAAGTGACTTTGTGAAGATTAATAGATTGTATGTATGTATTGAATTCATGAAAAGTAACTATAGTGCTGCAAGTTGATCCCACGTTGTCGGGGGTGCCATTCCTATACTACCATGTTGAGGGGTAATGACTTAACCAACTTGTTGAGAGGTGACATGTCCATACTACCAGTTGAGGGTTAGATGCCTTGACCACCTTTTTGGGGGGTGTCATCCACATAATACCCTTGTGCGGGGTACATACCTTGCCCACCTTGTTGGGGGTGTCATGCCCACACTACTATGTTAAGGGGTTGATACCTCGACTACCTCACCGAGGGGATGACATGCCGTGAATTCTAAGTAGTAGTTGTTTTGTCTATGATTATGGTCTCATCCCACACATGTAATCTATATTTTCAAGTTATATGATTTACAAGCATGTTTTATCTCTAGCATTGATCATACATGGCATATTGATATTATAGTTATCCGTTGCTTATGACTATGCATTTTTGTTTCCTTATGTCTTGTCATATTGCATCCTACATACTTAGTACATTCAAATGTACTAACTCATACTCTATGCCTACATGATGTTACCATGTAGGAACCGAGCATCTCTAGATCATCCTCCACATGGCTATTTTTGGCATTTTGAAAGATAAGCTTTGGTGAGTCCTCAACTCCAGGAACACTGGCTATGCTACTCTTACTATTATATATCTTTTATTATGTTGAACATTTGAGACTATGAGGGTGAGCCCGAAAAGTGTCTTTGGCCCTCGCGCCTATCTATGTTTAGAGGTGTTGTTGGAATAATTGATATACATAGCCTTGAGCTTTGACTCCTTCATGCTTTATAAATATCGAGACTTCCCTTAGTCCCTGTTTTCCTTAATTATATCTCTTGTTATATTTATTTTCTTCCGTGACCAAGGATGTGTGATTGATATGCTAAGAGGCTTGTTTGGGGTCCCTTTGGGTTCTTCATTTGTCGTGTCACATCTAGGCCCTAGGCTTAGGTCGTGACAATGAGTGTGAAGGGTTATGCCCTCAAGTTTATAAAGATCTACAAGTATGCTCCAACACTACTAGTTGACCCCTATGCAAAAATGCACAAATTTATTTCGGGGATTTTTGACTTGGTTATGAAAGAATGTCGTATGACTATGCCTAATTGAGAGATGGACATTTCCAAACCTATGACATATGCTAAACAGATTGAAGGGGAGAAGTTAAAAGAGAGGAGTGTGAAGGATTCTAAGAGAGCCTTTTATTATGGTGGTTTCACAAACTTTAGAAGTGATGTTTTCTTCACAAACTCTAGAAGTGATGTTCTCTTCACAAACTCTAGAAGTGATAGTGGTAATGGACGCTTCCAACAGGGCCAAGGTTCAAATCAAAGGGGTTGTTAATGATAGAGTTCCTCCTCCCAAGGCATCGATTTAAGGTAGGCCCACCCGTCCTAGGTGTGACAAGTGTGGAAGGAATTACTGGATAGATGCTTGAGGGATACAAGTGTTTACTATGGGTGTGGTGAGATGGTCCACAAGCCTGTTGCTGTCCTAGCACCCAAAGAAGGGCTAAAAGTTTCTGGGTTGCCAAGGCCAACCAAAGGTCCCACTAGGTGGTTCTCCTTGCAACGACTGGTTCTATCCTTTACATGCTAGGCAGGAAGTGGAATAGACTCCGAGTATGGTGACCGGTATGTTAAAAGTCTTTGATTTTGATGCTTATGATTTTCTTGATATAGGTGAAAATTTATCTTTTGTGACTTCTCTTTTGACTGTTAAGTTTGGCTTGAGTCCTAAGATTTTAAGGGAGCCATTCTCAGTATACACTCCCATGGGTAACTTCTCCCCTTCAATCTGTTTAGCATATGTCATAGGTTTGGGCTAACTAATTCTCCAGTGGTGTTCAAGCCATTCCTTGGTACATTTGGGATTGAATTCATTGATGATATTTTGATTTATAATCGGAATGAACAAGAGCATATAGAGAATTTGAGACTGGTTCTTCAAACTTTGAGCGAGAAGCCATTATTTGCCATGTTCAGCAAATATGAGTTTTGGTTGGGTGAAGTATCCTTTCTTGGCCATGTAGTATCTGGTGATGGTATTAATTTTTATCCGAAGAAGACTGAGGTTGTAAAGAATTGGCCTAGACTACTAACTCCTTCAGATATTTGAAGTTTTCTTAGTTTAGTTGGTCACTAATCAGAGATTTTTTTAGGCTTTCTCATCTATTGCTTTACCATTGACTATGTTGACTCAAAACAAGGCCAAGTTCATATGGTTGGATGAGTGTGAGAACAGTTTTTAGACCCTGAATGTTCGGCTTACATCGCCTCCTATTTTGACCCTACCTGATAGCTTAGATGGGTTTGTGGTATATTGTGATGCTTCTCATATTGGCTTGGGTTTTGTGCTTATTTAACATGGTAAGGTGATAGATTATGTATATAGGCAGTTGAAAGTGCATGAACTAAATTATGTGACTCATGACCTTGAATTACTTGTTGTGGTGTTTGCTTTGAATATTTGGTGACATTATCTATATTGGGTTCATGTTAATATATTTACCGATCACAAGATCTTGCAATATGTGTTTACTCAAAGAGATCTTAATTTGAGGCAAAGGAGATGGTTGGAGCTCCTTAAAGACTATGACGTGAGTGTTCAATATCATCTCTGCAAGGGAAATGTCATAGCCGATGCTCTTAGTAGGCTATCTATGGGTAGTGTGGTTCATGTTGATAAGTCGAAGAAAGAGTTGGTATAGGTTGTGCATCGTTTGGCTAGATTGGGTGTTAGGTTGGATGATTCAAATAATGGTGGTATTACTTTTCAAAATAGGGTTGAGTCTTCTGTGGTTGTTGATGTCAAGGCAAAGCAATACTTGGACCAATCATTGGTTGAGTTAAAGAAGTTGGTTGCCGAAAAGAAGAAAGAGGTTTTCTCCCAAGGGGGAGATAGTGTGTTTCAATACCACAATAGATTGTTTGTTCCAAATGTTGATGCTCTTCAGGAGATGTTTATGAAAGAGGCCTATAACTCTCATTATTTTATACACTAGGGATCTACCAAGATGCATCGGGATTTGAGGAAAGTGTATTGGTGGCACGATATGAAGAAGGACATAGCTAAATTTGTATTTGAGAGTCCAAATTGTCAACAATTGAAGGTAGAACACCAAAGGCCTAATGGTTTGGCCCAAGACATTGAGATTACCACTTGAAAACGGAAGGATGTGAATATGGACTTTCTGATTGGGTTTCCCCGTATCCAAAAGAAAATTTAACTCTATTTGGGCAATTGTTAATAGAATGACGAAGTCGGCTCACTTCTTATCGGTGAAGACTACTTTCAACGCCAAGGATTAAGCCAAGTTATATGTTCGGGAGTTGGTTGGATTACATGGTGTGCCTATGTAGTCCCCTATGAGATTATTGAGCGCATTGGCAACGTGCTTGATAAATTGGACTTGCCTTCGGACATGACTTCCATTCTCTCAATTTTTCATGTATCTGTCTTAATGGAATTGGTTGGTGATCCTAGTACGATTGTGCCTTTGGAAGGTGTTGAGGTTGAAGAGAGCTTGACATATGAAGAAGTTATGGTTGAGATCTTGGATAAGAAAGTAAAGAGGCTCTCTAACAAGAAAGTGGCTTCGGTTAAAGTGCTTTGGAGAAACTAATATGTGGAGAGTGCTACGTGAGAAGCAGAATCGGAAATCATGAAGCAATAACCCTATATATACCAATCTACCCAAGCCTGAGGTACTAGGTTCTTCATATTCAAATGGTCCTAATCCCTTCATTCCTCTATTTTCATGACATAGCATGCATACATGGGCACGAGAATGTCTTAAAACATGAGTGTTTATGGTTTCATGTTTTTGAAAGTTGAATTATGCATTGTACCTTCACATTGAGATGTCTTATGTTCAAGATAAGCTTTTCAAGTCATATTCTAGCTCATTCAATGATATGTGTTCCCAATGGGAAGATGATGCAAGGACCAGACCTCGAAAGGACTTAATGAAGATTTAAAATCCTTTTCCAAAAGATTTTGGCCAAGTGTCCTTTTAGAGGAATCCTTCACGGCCCGTGGTGCACCCCAAAAATCGTTTATAGTGCCTTGGAGGTGTATTTGGTCTTGATTGGGGCTTCCTCGAGGAATTCAAGTGAAGGGTTCCACCATGGAACCCTCCATGGCTCGTTGCGCCCACCATAATCCATGAAGGGTCTCGTGGAGGGAACCTTCCACTTGGCGACCATGTGTTTCCTAAGGACACTCACTATGGATCCTTTCATGACCTTTAGCACACACCAAGGCCTAAAGGGGGCTCATGAGTTGTCCCGTGAAGGGACCTTCCCAAGATCCTAGTTTTTCCTCCAAGTACATAACCACGAACTACTACATTGTTCTTGGTGCAGACCACGGCTCGTGAAGGGTGCTGTGTAGTGCACTTCATCAATTTTTATCTCCCTTTCATTAAGGGTATTTTGGGTATTTTGGCCCAAATCCTTAGTCTTTTAAGATGTTTATGCTTATTCTAAGAAACCTAAGTCATGCCTTAGCCATTTCATTCACTTTACTCTTATTCTAATAATTAAATTCTATAATTCAAATTTCCTAAACTCTATTCAAGTCAAGTTTTGAAGATTCAAGCTGAGGGATTCTAGGGGCTTCAAGCTCAAGTCTAATTCATCTTAATCTTCCTAATTTCTTCAAGGTATATGTCGTTTCATTTGTGATTCCCATTCAATCATGAAGCCCTAAAATCTATTTCATTAAATATATGATTTATAAGTATGAATTAAAAGTGGGGTTTGTGATTTAGCTTCGATTTGATGAAATTAAGTTATGGGTTGATTTCAATCTATGATTGTAATATGATTTAAGTCTTATTATGTTGATTTACATGGATTTTATGAGAATTGAAGTAATGAACAATTTCAAGTATGTTTCATAAAAAAATCAACAATTTCATGTATGTTGTTTCAATTGTTGATTTCTTTATAGATTACGTATGATTTCATCTTCTTATGATGTCTTGACTATGAATCTCAAGTATCCATGCTATTCACTCATTCCTCAAGAACAAAGATTTTCATGAGATTTATAATGTGGGTTAATACCCAATTATGACTATGATGATGACTTCAAGGCAAGTATGGTTATAACAATAATGTGATCACATAATGTCTATGATATGCTTTAAGCCCCATGGGTCTGTATACACCACTACGTACAAGTATGAATGAACTATTCCTATGAATGAAAGCATAAGATGAAGTATTAGTTGGCTTACAGACCAAGTATGTATAATTATTATATGATCTGACTTTCAGGACCAAGTATGCATATTTATGAAATTTGTTTTGGCTTATACACCCAAGTATGAATGATTATGGTTTGAAAAGACTGCGCTTCTTTTTCAAGCATGTATATTTATATGTATTCTTGTGGATGATGGCTTAGTACCGAATGAGATTGGAGGTGGAGAACTATTCCAAGGGTCCTTCTATAACGCCTACCTTTCTCATAACTACGTGCCACTGTAGGTTCATGTTTATGCCTCCTTAAGGGAAAATAATGTTGATGTATTTACCACCACCCACCAGAAAGGAAATATCGTAAGGTAAGGCTATAGACTACCTTTGGCAAGTAGTTTACTCTTTCTCCGGTATAGAGGCAACATCGAGATTCCACGTAATAGCTCGCATGGTCTTATATGTCGGTTAAAGTCTCATTTCCACTATGTTTAAGTATTATAACATTCATGCATCATGGATTTAAGGTATATTGTTGTGACATTCTTTTCTATATACTTCCCTCTCTCTC
>JAABOM020015133.1:0-19086 GCA_011800125.2 Solanum clarkiae | reverse complement strand
AATGAGTTTTGAATGTTTGAAATAGGTTTTAGGTCTTTATATGACCATACAATAACATAGGAATCCCCAAATGACCAATAGAAATAACCGAATTTGAGGCCAAGTGTGATCTCACTTGAGGCCACACGGCTCGTGTGACCTTATACTGGCCATGTGGTCTCTCTTGAGACAATACTTGGTCCAAATGTTTTCCCGTTATGAGATATCTCAAGGTCCAATGATATTGTACAATATTCGGGTCATTATAGAAAGAGTTGGTCAATGATGTGCACGATTGGTCCATTTGGATGTGAAGTTGAGTGACTCTAATGAGGATGGTGTTCTTGTTCATAATGGCTTGGAGTTATCATTGATGATAGATGTTAAAAAAAATCAAGAGTTGTATATAACATTAGTTGAGTTGAAGAAATTGTTCATGGAAAAAAAGTCGAAGTTTTCTCACAAAGGGGAAATGGTATACTTCATAACTAAGACTGATTATGTGTTCCAAATATTGATGGCCTAACAGGTATGATTTTGAGTAAAGTCTATAATTCTTCATATTCCATGCATCTCGAATCTACCAAAATGTATAGATACTTAAAGGAGGTATATTGGTGGAAATACATGAGTACGGATAGCAAAATTTATGGCGGAGTGTCCTAATTGCCAATAAGTAAAAGTTGAACACCAACGTCTGAGAGCCTTAGCCAAAGATATTGAATTACCTTCTTGGAAGGAGGAGGATATGAATATGCACTTTATAATGGGTTTACTTCATATACAGAAGTAACATGACTCTATTTGGGTGATCATGGATAGAATGATAAAATCAATCCATTTTCTACTAGTTAAGACTTCTTTTAGTGTCGATGATTTTGCCAAATTGCACATCCAAGAATTGGTAAGGTTGCATGCTGTGGAATTCTTCATTATTTCTGGTCGTGGTACTCAATTCACTTCATATGTTTGTAATCCCTTTCAAAGGGTTCTTAGTACTAAGGTAATATTAAACACCACTATTCATCCTCAAACTGATGGGCAAGCCGACAGAACAATTCAAACCTTGAAGTACATGTCAAGGGCCTGTGTATTAGATTTCAAGGGCAATTAGGACGATCACCTATTATTGATTGAATTTGCCTATAATAATAGTTACCACTCAAGTATTGAAATACCTCCTTTTAAGGCTTTGTATAGGAAAAGATACAGGTTCCCGATGGATTGGTTTGAAGTAGGTGAGATAGACTTGATAAGACCTAAGTTGATGTTTGATGCTATGAAAAAGGTGAAACTTATAAGGGAAAGGTTGAAGTCTACACAAAGTCGCCAAAAGTTTTATGCAGACATAAGAAGGAGGAAATTTGAATTTGATGTTGATAATTGGGTCTACTTGAAGGTTTCACCTATGAAGGGTGTGATGCATTTTTAGAAATATGGGGAAGCTTAGTCTAAGGCATGTAGACCCATAAACATCTTAAAGTGTATTGAAAAGGTGACCTATGAACTTGATTTGCCATTAGAATGAACCTCGGTTCATGTAGTATTCCATATGTCGATGTTAAGAAAGTGTGTTGTGATCCTAGGGCTATTAACCTTTGGATGATGTGAATGTGGAGTAAAACTCGACTTATGAGGAAGATTTCTAATTAAAATATTGCAATGATAAATTAAAATATTAAGAAACAAGGAGATTGCATCGGTCAAGGTCTTATGGAGAAACAAAAGGGTTGAAAATGCTACGTGGAAAACAAAAGCAAACATGATAAAATGACACCCTTATCTTTTCTTTTCCATTTTATAAAGATTTCATGAATTTTATGACTTCCTACATAAATTCTCTACAATACAATCTAGGGTTTATAATTCTCATATGAGTCTATTGAATTCTCCTTTAACTTTATAAATTGAGTTTCAATTATTGTTTATTTACCTAATTAAACATGAATTATTATTCAGTTGCATGATTTTGATGATTTATAAAGAATTTTTCATATAATCTACTTAAGCTTCATGAAATTACGTATGGGTCTTCTTTGATCTCAATTTAATTGATCCTATTTTATATGATTATGCGTGAATTGATCCTTTTTACTTGATTTATAGTTAAATATGTTGAAATTCTTACTTCCACCTCAATTCTTGTTTACAAGTCGTGATTATAAAATTTCAAATGTTTGAACAAGTTTATGAAAAAGAGAATGTAGGATCTTAGAGGATGACCTAAGATACTTAAGGGAGACTTAAGATCCCAAAAGGTGACCTAGGAACCTAATGTACACATGTTGACTTAAAAGTATAATGATTATGGAGCCACACCCCACTTTACACAAATTATGGAAATAAGTTGCTCTATGAGCATGATTCTATGAAATACGAATTATGTCAAGCTTATGAATTACGATATGTATAAAGTACGATTTATGAAAATTATGATTTTATGGCTATGATAGGCTTTCTGTGAGATGATAACTTATCACCAAATGAGGCTTGAGGTAGGGGCTCGACCTAAGGGATCTTTGCATAAAGCTTCTAGTCTCATAAACTACGTTGCCACCGTAGGATTCATATATTATCAATATGGTTTGTTATTGGATCCACAACCAGCTCATGATATTAGAGATTCTACCTTGACAAGTAGATTCCCCTTTCTCTAATGTATGGATAGATATTGGAATTCCATGCCATAACTTGTATAGTCTTATTGTTAGTTATGGTTACTTCCCACATATATATGGTCCTTATGCTAGTTTATTGACTACTCTTAATTCCTTCTCTTACATGATGTTATTGTGATATATGCGTTAATTTCCTTTAATTTATGTCTACTTATGATTACACTACTCTTTTACCACGATATTTGAAATAGTTACTTACGTCTAATGACTTAATTGCACTGCGTTGCTCACATATTTAGTACACTCAAATGTACTATATATACTTCTATGTCTACATTTAGCGCTGGATGTTCCCAACATGGGGACTATCGGGTAAATTCAATATAATAGACGTATGTTGGCATTCCAGTCGAACAAATATAGAGCCAGAATGGAATGTTTTTGTGTATATTACCAGTTCTTCTGATCTTTCAGATCAATGGGCTAAACTAGTGAAGTCAGATATTAATAAACTCTATATAAGAATTTTCTATCAGAACAATACCCTTACCGATCTATTAACAACAAATAGAATTATGCCAGGAGAATTAGTAATGGGTTAGGAGAAATTAGTATAAGAAGTCATGGATACACTTCTTGATACAACCAATGAGGTACGGTCATAATAAAGTTTACAAGTCATTTTCTAATGTGATTGAAGGCAAAAGGAGAAGATTTTGTGAGACTAAAAAGAGTACTTGAGTTCTCCCAATAACTAAAAAGTGTAGCATGCTTGAAACCAACTGGGCTTCGTGTTGGTAGAGGAACTAGATCGAAAAAGAGGAATTTTAGCTATAAGATATTTAATGAAATCGTCGCTGGAATTGAGATCTTATTCAAATAGAAAGATCTCAAATATCTGGAGTTTCTTTTCGTATATTATATGGATGATCCGATTTACAAGGACCATGATTGGGAATTATATATCACAATGTAAGAATGGGTGACCATCTTCCTCCCCATTTTCGTGGTTAGTGTCCACTTGAAGATTATTGGTGAATCCTCATGACCAGAGGACAAATCTATTACTTCTAGCTTTTATCTTGTGTCGTTGAGATACTTTGAGACTTTTTTATACTTTCTTTGAGGGTGGAGTACGGATATGTCTTAGCTACCTTCTAGTCTAGTACTTGGAAGCATTGTTGGACATGATCTATTGAGATCTATTTTATCTAGCACTCTTTATACTATATCACATTTTATCTTGTATGTTTATATTCTAGTTTTTGTTTTATAATAATGATTCATTGCCTATGAATATTTATGATATGCTAATATACTTGATTATGGTTCCAACGAGATCCCTAGTCGTCGTGTCACACGTAGGGGTTAGCTTGAGTCGTGACAACATTGGAGTATTTAATACAAATGTGATTGATATCTTTTGAGCGAGGCCACAAAATAAAAGTGAATTTGGATTGATATTCTCAAATGATTTAGATAGACTTTTGTAGGAAGTCTCTAATGGCTGCTAAAGGTTTTCGCGATTGGAATAAAAATCAATCCAAATTGAAAAGGAAACAAACTGATTAAACAAACTAATTTTATTAGGGTTTGGTTTGGTTTTAGATTTTTAAAAATCAATAGTTGTCATGATCCAAGTCTAGGGCCTAGACGTGACATGACGAATAGGAACCTGAAGGGACCCAAACAAGTCTCTTAGCATATCAATCGCACATCCTTGGTCGTGGAAGCAAAGTAAACAACAACAAGAGATATAATAAAAAGGGAAGCGGGACTAAGGGAAGTCCTTGATAATTATTAAAGCATTTAAAGAATCAAGCTCAAACATAAGTACATCATAATATTCCAACAACACCTCTAACATGGAATGGAGCGGGGGCCAAGATACTTTTCGGGCTTACCCTCATAATAACAAGTGTTCAACATGAAGAAGTCTCAAATAGCAAGAGTAATAAATATAGTATCCTTGGACTTGAGGACTCACCAAAGATCGCTTCAAAGGATCGTACTAGCCACATGGAGTATGGATGGAAACGAGGAGGGGCGGGGCGGATATGCAGCGGGTTTAGAGCTATGCGGGGTGGATTGAAGTAAGTATTTTTTAAACTAATATGGGGCGGGATAGGTTGTGGGTTTAAAAAGTCAAATAGGAATTCTAAGAAATAAAAATTTTCTAATTAATAAAAATTAAAGATATAAACTTTTTATATTAAACGTTGACTTTAATTTTATTTTTTTCTAAAATTTAAACTAGACATCTTCGGTAAATTGTTAGTTGTTAAAATGTTAATTAGAAACTTTTAATGAATGATTAAGAAGCAATTGTTAAAAATGTCAATTAAAAATAGTTAATTAGTTGTTGAGACGTTAATTAGAGAAAAAACTTAAATTCAATTAAAAATGAAAGAACTTTAAAATTTTAGCGGGGCGGGTATATACGGGATAGGCGGGGTGGGTTAAAAATGAAAAAAATTATCATGTGGGGCAGGGCGGGGAGGTTTAAAAGATTTGCGGGTTGAGCTCAAAGCGCCCCGCACCCTCCCCATTGCCATCCCTAACGTGAAGGACGATCAAATGGTGATCTGGTCCCTTTCGAGGTAGATTTCATGATAAAGTGCACTAAATGGATCCATTATTGTAGCAAGGGTAAAATATAATCCTATTTTTGCACAAAGTTTGAGGAAAGGAGTATGGACCCTTGAAGATAGTCCATACCGACATCCGATACATCAGTACTAAGTCTAATCCCACGGAATACTTGAAATAATCATACTTTAATCATAACATGAATAGCTTGTAAGAACATGACTTCAGTAGCTCATAAACATGCTTGACATCTAATGGTGAGCCTAACTTGAAACATGAGAATAGATCATAATCATACATAAACCCTTGCTTTAACATGAATGACTCACAAGTGGTAAAAATCTTGAAATATGACTTAACTTGATACTTGTAAATCATAGATACATTTCATGAATTCAATACATACTTGAAAGCCCTCAATCATCATATAGTCACTTGACTTGTAAATCATTAAATAGATCATCAATAACTTGAGAATTCTTAACTTGATATTTCATCAAACACTTGGTGGATTCATGATACTAGTTCAAAATCATGCAAATTCGAGAGTGAAATAAGATGAGAAAACTTAATGCAAATCAACCCACCAACGTGTAGTAAAACCCCCATGTAGGGTACCTTGAAATCCATCATCAAATCTCATAATAGATCATAGTTTCATAGCTCAAAACATGCATAGTCTCAATATAATCAAATCATGGTATAAGCTTGAAATAGATGGTCATGCATAATCAATCAACATTTCATAAAACATGTCCTGACCCAGACCTGGGGTCTAGGAGTGACATGGCAAATGGAAACCCGAGAGTCCCCAACAAGTCTCAAAGTATCCAAATTCACATCATCGATTTGTAAGCGCATTCAAAATTAAACACATAGTTCTAAGGACGGGAAAATAGGATTCACGCTATGGGAATATCATAGGAAAAGAGATTAGCATGAACTCACATAGTATATAACACATAATGACTAAGGGGCGAGTAAGTATGACTCACGCTATGGGGGCAATTCGGGACTTAGGATCTTCTACACTTCCACATCAAATATACATATATAGCATAATTCCTATAATCAAACCATAATAGCCATAACCAAAAAATAACCATGATCATAAGGTTCAAATACAACGCATAACACATAGATCCGACGAGAGTCTACAAGATGTCCAATAATGTCTCTAGTCATAAGATCGGACGGGGGCCAAGGCATGTTTTGGGCTCACCCTCAAAGTATAGATATCATAAACAAAAGCAACTTAAGGTAGAGGAATGGTGGCTTGTCCTTGGAAGATAGGACTCACCACAACCAATGTCTCAAAATCCGAGCTAGCCATCGAACAGTGGATGAAAGTAATCTCCGGTCCTACATGGTGAGATTATGTAGGAAAAAGTATACGTTAATACATTTGAATGTACTAAGTATGAGGGGTGCAATGCATTTAATTTACCAAAACCTGCATATCAATGTTAGATGACGAGGATACATAATGTAGAAAGAGATTTACAATAAGGAATGTAATCTAACAAAATGCTATGAAATTCATGATGCATGAATGCAAATGATGCTCATATATAATGGGGATGTGACCTTAACCAACATGAGTAAGACCAAGCAAGCTATGACTTGGAATCCTGATGAAATCCCCTCATCGGTAAAGTGGTGGTCTACTTGCCAAGGGTAGACCATACTTCACCTTACGGGACAACTCCCATTTCACATGAAGTAACCTTTCTTATGGGAAAACTCTCATTTCGGATAGGATTTTCACAAAATCACAAATCAAATCAAAGTATTTCTTCTTCTTACGGGACAACTCCCATTTTGGAGGCATCTTTCCTTACAGGACAACTCCCATTTTGGAAAGGAAACCTATGCTAGGCACATAGTTCAAGGAAATAGAGCAAACCCTCCATCCATCGGTGCTAATTCATCATCCCACAAGAACATATATATACATACACACATACACACACACACACACACACACACATATATATATATATATACACACACACACACACATGCTTTCAAAGATAATATTCATTTCCAAGATCATTTCAATGTATCCTTAATCTTCAAAGCCAAATACCATTCATAGGATTTCATACTTAGACTCAAATGCCAAAATCATAGCTTCATAATCAATATAATCATGTATAGGAATAGCCCATTTGTAAACAAAATGATGCAAGCACCCAAAATTCTCAAAGAGCCATATTCAATAGACATATATGTGATCACATTCTTGTCATATCTAATATTTTATCAAAATTATATCATAGAACATAATTGGACTTAAGCCATACCATAATTTCCATAAATTCTCATGAACATGAATGCATATGTTATGTATGATATGAAGAAGGCATGGGTAATTAGGATTAGATCCAAAATCAATGATATATTGTGAAATTAAAGTAAATACACCATTAAATCTATATTTAATTCCAACATAAGTTCAACCATGCATAAAACAAGCTTTTAATAAGGGACATACCTGCTTGTAATTTCATAAACCCAAAGTAAACTTTTATATAATGGTTTAAATCACATTAAAATCATCAAATAAACACTACCCGTGCATCAATGGAATTTTAGGAATCATAATATTCAAAACCCCAAATTTAAGTAAGCAAAATCCATATAGGTTTCCTTGAAAATAATTTTGGGTCTCCTTGATTGGAAAGAATCAAGGATCAACCCACATACCTAAGACTTTGAGTTTCTTGAAATTGAGTTGTGAAAGGCTTGAAGTTTGGAAGTGGGTCTTGGAATCCAAAGTTTGATCTTGAGTTTCCTTGAACTGATTGGGGTATTGATGAAGGTTCTTGAGAGAGTTGAGAGTGTATTTGAGATGAGAATAATGAGTTTGATCCTAGGGTTTAGGTCTTTTGGTGAGGTTAAGATAGCATTGGAAGTCCAAAAAGGTCATTAGAGTAATTAAAATTTACGAAAATGCCATTAGTGATCGGATGGAAAGTTTGACAAAGTGTGCCCTCACTGGAGGTTTGACTAGCCGTGTGGCACTCCACTGGTCGTGTGGAGTGCCCGTGGAACAAGACTTAGCCTCAAAATTCAAATTGGAACACTTGAGAAAAAGTTAGCATCGACGTCACTTTGCCGGCCACTTTCACGAACCGTGTGGTTTTACAAGAACCATATAGTGATCCGTCCAACCATACTTGGTGGGAAAAATGGGAGTAGGAGGCTCCACTCCTTGCCAGATGGCTTATCAAGCATGCCACGACCCGTGAAGATGGCCGTGGCACAACTCATAGCCACAAAACTCCCCCTCATGTCAACCTTGTCTTATTTGCACACTTCACGACCCTCTACACGGTCAATGGCAAGCCACACGGCCTGTACCACTGGCCGTGTCACATTGCTTAGGACAAAATTGGCCTTTTCCAGTCCTAGCTGACCCACACGGCCCGTCAAAGGCATCACTACCCGTCAAGCTATTCATTTGACATCACTGCACAAGAGGGTCTCACGAAAACGATCAAAACTCCTTCACTCGACATCTGAATGAGGTGAAACCAAGTGTGTTGCGAAGATAACTCAAAGGGATTCCTATTACTTAGTCCAAAAAGGGCCTTTTCCATCCCCAATCCATTCAAACGGCCCGTCCAAGGCAACACTGCCCATCAAACTATTCATGTGACATCATTGCACATGAGGGTCTCACGAAAACGTCATAACTCCTTCATCCGAACTCCAAATGAGATGAAACCAAGTGCGTTAGAAAGCTAAATCAAAGGGATTTCATTTTGTTGGTCATGCTTTACCTAGTTCCTTTTATGTGAAGAGATATGCCCCTTTAAAGTTGACCTTTCTATCAGTTCTTATGTCAAACTCAGCCAACGAAAATCCCTTCGAACTTGGCTTGATGTAGGGGACCTATGATGTCCTTAAACAACATAAATGATCTTGAATTAAAGTTCTGAAAGTGAACATAGATTGATCATAGATGTTCCATAAGGTGTCACCTTGGTCCAAAACTTTCCGAAATCCAATCTCAAGCGTCACTAAAGCTATATAAAAATTTGGGTCCTTATAAAATCCCAACATAATTCATGCTCATAATTCATAATAAGAGATACCCATAGGTAGTACAACTTGAAAATATGTAATTTTCATAAAAAAGAAGATTGGGCTCCATAAGTGAGTACCCAATGGATGAAACTCACATACCTCAAACTTGAGTTTTCTTGAGATGAACTTGAAGAGAACTTAAAGCTTAAAGAGAATCCTTTAGTTCCAAAGTTAAGCTTGAAATCCTTGAAATTGTAGTGAGATATTTTGTTAAGTCTTGGAGAGGTTTTTGTGAGGATAGAGTTGAAAAATGGCTAAGTATATGTGCTTTCACGCATAAGTGGGCATGAGGTGATGACCCTAATTCTCTTGGCCGAGATAGAAAAACCAAGAAAAAACTTACACTATTCCGCATCCTTAGCGCAATACGGGCCCATCGCGCAGGCCATTTTTGTATTACTCTGCGCCTCTAGTGCGTCACGGCCAAGTCGTGGATGTTCTCTAAAAATCATAAATTAGTAAAATTTACTTTTCGCTACTAAAATCTGGGTTATACCTATTTTCCTCTCAATTTTGCCCCATAGTCGAGAATGTGATGTCAAATTTTTCATATCACGCACGAATTTTGTGATATATGAAAATTACAATTATGGGCATTTTCGAAGCATATTTTTTGGGGCGTTTTGATATCTCCCCTTTGGGAATATTCGTCACCGAATTTCAAAGAAACATGCATAAGAGAAGTAATCATGAAGATTTCAACCCGAATTGAATGCAACAAACACATTTAAACATCATTTCCAAAAAGTCTCAACATGAATGTCAAAAATCATCATAAACTTGTTATCATGAACATAAATGCATGCAAAATGACATGAGGGCTGAAACTTATGACTTGAAGTCATATAGGGGACTTAAATTAGTAACTTTGGCTTAAGTAGAATGGAAAAGATATGGATATCGCTTTTTCATGTCCGCTTCGGCTTCCCATGTAACACTTTCAACTTGTTGGTCCTCCAAAGGACCTTGACGGAAGCTACATCTTTATTTCTCAACCTTTTTACTTGTCTATCCAAAATCTCCATCCAGACCTTCTCATAGGTCAAATTATCTCCTATGACACCACAATATCCAAGGGCACTATAGCACTTGGGTCACCCACACACTTCCTCAACATGGACATATGGAAGACCGGATGAACCATATCCATCTCCATAGGCAACTCCAACTCATATGCAACCTTACCCACTCTCCTCAAAACTTTATAGGGACCCATAAATCTTGGGCTTAATTTTCCCTTCTTGCCGAATCGGACCATACCTTTCATAGGTGAGACTTTCAAGTAAACCTAATCACCAACCTGAAATTCAAGATCTCTTCTCCTCACATCAGAATAGGACTTTTGTCTGCTTTGGGATGTTTTTAATCTTATTCTTATCAACCTCACCTTCTCTATGGCCTCCGTGACCAAATCCATACCTAGAAAAGCCATATCCCCACATAAAACCACCAAACCGGGGATCTCCAACTTCTACCATATAAAGCTTCAAAAGGAACTATATCAATGCTTGGGTGGTAGCTATTGTTGTAAGCAAACTCAATGAGTGAAAGATATTCATCCCAACTACCCTTAAACTCTAAAACACAAGCCTTAAGCATATCCATAAGAGTTTGGATAGTCCTCTCGGCTAGACCATCTGTTTGAGGGGATGAAAAGCCATGCTAAGCTTAACCTTGGTACCGAGACCCCTTTAAAATGATCTCCAAAAGTGAGAAGTGAATTGAGCACCCTAATCCAAAATGATAGACAAGAGCACCCCATGCAATCTAACTAACTCATAAATATACAACTTGGCATAATCTTTGACACCATAAGTAGTTTTGATCAATAGGAAGTGAGTCGACTTTGTCATTCTATCCACAATAACCCAAATAGAGTCAAAATGTTTCCTAGTCTTAGGCAACCCAACCACAAAATCCATATTGATATCTTTCCACTTCCAAGTAGGAATCTCTATGTCTTGGGCTAGGCCACCCGGCCTTTGATGATCGGCTTTCACTTATTGGCAATTGTGATATCCGGATATGAACTTGGCAATGTCTTTCTTTATACCACCCTACCAATACACCTCCCTCAAGTCTTTATACATCTTTGTAAAACTAGGGTGAATGGAATAGGATGAATTTGGGCCTCCTTCAATATCAATTCTTTCAAATCACCCACATTTGGCACACACAATCTACCTTGGTACCTAAGGGCAGCATCTCCTCCTTGGGAGAAAACCTCACTTTACCATCTCTCAGCAAGGCCTTCAACTCTAGCAAAGTGAGATCAATATATTGTTTTGCCTTTACCTCCTCAATCAAAGAAGATTTAGAACCATCAATAACCACTACACCCCCATTATCAACTTCATCCAACCTGACCCCCAATCTAGCCAACCGGTGAACTTCTCTAGCCACCTCTTTGCCACCATCATCAACATGAGCTAGACTACCCATAGACACCCTACTTAGAGCATCGACCACAATATTAACTTTGCTGGGGTGATAATGTACACTTATATCATAATCTTTAAGGAGCTCTAACCACCTTCACTGTCTCAAGTTAAGATATTTTTTAGTGAACACATATTGGAGACTCTTGTCGTCGGTAAACACATCAACATGAATCCCATCCAAATAGTGACGCCAAACTTTCAAAGCAAATACCACGACCGCCAATTCAAGATCATGGGTGGGATAATTCTTCTCATGCACCTTAAGTTGTCTAGAGGCATATGCTATCACCTTACCACTTTGCATCAAGACACACACCAAACCAATTCTTGAGACATCACAATATACAACAAATCCTTCCAACCCTGCCAGTAGAGCCAAGATAGGAGCAGAGACAAGCTTATCTTTCAAAGTTTGAAAATTGTTCTCACATTCATTGGTCCACATGAATTTTGCCTTCTTTTGTGTCAACTTAATCATATAAGAAACAATAGAAGAGAAGCTATTCAAAAATCTCCAGTAATAACCTGCCTAACCCAAGAAACTTCTAATGTCAGATGGAGTCAAAGGTCTACGCCAAATTCGAATCACCTCCATCTTCTTAGGATCCACCTTAATGCCATCACCCGACACCACATGCTCAAGAAAAAGCAACCTTTCTCAAACAAAACTCATATTTTTCATATTTAGCATACAACCTCTCCTCCCTCAAGATTTGCAATACCACCCTCAAGTGATTCACATACTCTTCCTCACTATGGGAATAAATCAAGATATCATCAATAAAAACTACTACAAACAAGTCAAGGTAGGGTTTAAAGACTCTATTCATGAGATCCATAAATATAGGTGGTGCATTAGTCAACCCAAAGGACATAACCACAAACTCAAAATGCCAATACCTAGTCCAGAAAACCGTCTTGGGAATGTTACAATCTCTCACTTTCACTTGGTGATACCCGGACTGAAGATCAATCTTTGAAAAGTGACTTACCCCTTGAAGTTGGTTGCCGTTTGTCATGAGGCAAGACAAATCCATATCACTTAGCATGGGGTACGCACTCCTCATTTACCAAAACGGACACTCCCGACAAATATTTGTTCATCGTTGATCTAGGCTCGGCAACCAACTGTGGAGCATACTTGGAGAGTTGGTTGAACTTGGGGGCATACTCTCCCACACTCATGGAATCTTGCTTAAGCTTCATAAACTCCATCATCTTAGCCTCCCTTAGCCCGATAGGAAAGAACTAGTTGAGGAATGCAGATTTGAACTCTTCCCAAGGGATAGCATCATCATTCCCCTTCTCCAACTTCCATTGTGTAAATCAAATTTGAGCCACCCCTTTGAGTTGGTAGGCCGCCAACTCCCCCTTTTCCTCCGAATTGAGCCCCATGATGGATAGCACCTTGTACACCTCATCTATGAAATCTTGGGGATCCTCATCCGTCTTGGATCTATGGAACTCTGGTGGGTTCATCCTAGTGAAATCCCTCACCCTAAAAGCCGGAGTGGAGCATGAGGGGCTTGGGCCCCTTCGTTAATTTGGTTGGTCATAGAATGAGCCAATATTGCAATAGCATCGCGGAACTCATCTTGGCCTACCCCTCCACCTTGAGGATTTTGAGGAGCAGAAGGGGTCGGTTGCTCCTCGGGTGTACGAGCACTCATCAGTCTCTCTCTTGGAATTAGCATGATCTAGAAGAGTAAGGAGCACTAGTAAGGGGAAAAGCGTTACACTCATATGTAAATCACGATATGGACCATGAAGAAGTGAAACATTTCCTAAAACGTCTCATAGCCTCCCATTCATGGTTGTGAAACAACCATAAATAAGACTCTAATCGATGTGGTGTGCTGGATTCCGATAACAAGTGTTCAACATGAAAAAGTCTCAATATACCAAGAGTAATAGATATAGTGTCCTCGTACTTGAGGACTCACCAAAGCTCCCTTCAAAGGATTATACTAGCTATGTAGATGATGATTAAGTGGTGCTCCGATCCCTACATGGTAATATTACGTAGGGTAGAGTATGTGTTAGTACGTTTGAATGTACTAAGTATGTAGGATGCAATGCAACAAGACATAAGCCAATATAGTTAAAATGTATAATAATAAGCAGTAGATAAGTGAGATCTCAATATGGCATGCATGGTCAATGCTTGAAGTAAAACATGCTTGTAAATCATTCAACTTGCATAGAACATAATTCATGTGTGGGAAGAGACCCTAACTGACAAAAGTAAGACCAAGCAAGCTACAACTTGGAATCCCAATGATTACCCATCATTGGTAAAGAGGTGGTCTACTTGCTAAGGAAAACCATACTTCACCTTACAAGAGCCCGTCTCATTTCGGAGAAGTAATCCCCTTACGGGAACCCATCCCATTTCGAGGTGGATTTCATGATAAAGTGCACTAAATGGATCCACTAGTATAGCAAGGGTAAAATATAATCCTATGTTTGCACGTAGTATGAGGAAAGGAGTATGGACCCTTGAAGATAGTCCACGCCGGCATCCAATTCATCGGTGCTAATCCCACGGAATACTTGTAATAATCATACTTTATTCATAACATGAATAGCTTGTAAGAACATGAATTGAGTAGCTCATAAACATGTTTGACTTCTAATGGTGAGCCTAACTTGAAACATGAGAGTAGATCATAATCATACATGAACCCTTGCTTTAACATGAATGGCTTACAAGAGGTAAAAATCATGAAATAAGGCTTAACTTGATACTTGTTATATCATAGGTACATTTCATGAATTCAATACATACTTGAAAGCCCTCAATCATCATATAGTCACTTGATTTGTACATCATGAAATAGATCATCAATAACTTGAGAATTCTTACTTGACATTTTATCAAACACTTGGTGGGTTCCTGATACTAGCTCAAAATCATGCAAATTCGATAGTGAAATAAGTTGAGAAAACTTAATGCAAATTAACCCACCAACATGTAGTAAAACCCCCATATAGGGTACCTTGAAATCCATGATCAAATCTCATAATAGATCACAGTTTCATAGCTCAAAATATGCATAGTCTCAATATAATCAAATCATGGTATAAGCTTGAAATAGATGGTCATGCATAATTAATCAACATTTCATAAAATCCTAGCATAATTTATGATCATAATTCATAATAAGAGATACCCATCGGTAATATAACTTGAAAACATGTAATTCTCATAAAAAGGAAGATTGGGCTCCATGGGTGAAAGGACCCAATGGATGAAGCCCACATACCTCAAACTTGGATTTTCTTGAGACGAGCTTGAAGAGAACTTAGAGCTTGAAGAGAATCCTTGGGTTCCAAAGTTAAGATTGAAATCCTTAACAATATTTATAAAAATAATTTTAAAGATCTATATTTTTAATTTATTAACAAAAGCATAAATGCTCAAGACGAAAACACTTATCTTATTGACTTCAAGTATATGAATATCTATGAAAGTTCTTGGTGGGACTAGAAATGTCACTATCTCTTCCTTCTAGGACAAAATGGTGAATATTGAAATTTTATTCACAGTAAATTTAGTGATTAAAAGTTCTACAAAATTAATTGTTCTAACTATTTTCTGTTTTGAATGGATTGTTGTCACTTTTTCTCTGTTTTGAATATATCATTATTTTTATTTTTATGTATGATTAATAATCGAATAACCCATAGCAACCAAACCAATAAATGCATATTATAATTGATTTGATTTGATTTTGAGAATATAAAAATCGATAGGTAGGTTTGATTTTCATTTTGATCAATAACTGACCCTAGCCGACCCAAATCAACTCTTGACCACCCCAAATGGCTGCAAATCTATGAAAAAAATATTTGATTTTCTGTACAATAGGTAACTTCCACAACCAATTAAAATGTCCCTAGTCCCAAAAGTTAGGAGAGTGACACATAAATTTGTTTAGAGAAGGACCTACTGTGGGTACTGCCCCAAACTGTAGTATCGAAAAAAGTGGTTAAATAGGGTAAGTAGACACTATTTATCCTATGGATCAATTTTATTGAAAGTTAAAAAGATCATTGTTCGTGATTCCTAAATTGAGAAATACTAAGAAATTATTCAATTTTAGTTAAAGGTCCAGCGAGACAAGATCTGAGTGATTTGTGGTTGTGCAACCATAGATCTTTTCAAAATTTAACAATGTTTCCAGTTCTAATATTTCAGTAAATGTTGAATTTACATAACAATCAATCTTCAAGAATGCCTTTTCAAGTGGGTATTACAGATTTAGTAATGGTTCCATTTAATGGAAGGTATTTAAAAAGAAGAACCCAAATAAAAGAACATGAGGTGTATATGCACCAGGCTAGATTTGCCAGTACTGCATTATTTTTTGTCAAAGCTTTTGAATTTTTGATTATCCTGCTTGCTTTGATTGTATGACTATATCTCATTGGACCAAATGTAGTCCTTTACGAGTGTCCGTAAAGCCCCACAAAAATAATTTTTGAAGGTCTTTCAAACGTCAAATTAGGTAACTAAGAAAAGATATATATTGCATGACATGAATGACCATGTTACTGAGTATGGATTGAATAAAAATTGTCCGATCAGCTAAATTAAGAAATTTTATTTTTCATTCTGGTAGTCTTGTTTTTTAAGTTGTCAAATGGAAATTGAAAATGTCTTTAGTGGCTCGAGAAGTAAAAATTAAAAAACTTAAATATTTTTCAAAGTTTGTTCCCTCAATCATGTCAAAGGATGAGAGGAGAAATTATTTATCTCGAAGAATAGTTTTCTATGAAAAGAAAATTTTTTATTTGAAAAAAATATTTTTATTTGTGAGGTTGTCAATAATTTTATGGCAACTCATGATAGTGGTCTTAGAGAGAAGAATAATTTCATCAACAAAGAATAAATGAAAAATGAAAGGACCTTATTTAGAGATTTTAGTAGCATCCCATTGTCTAGTTGAGGTAGAAATATCAAATTTTCTAGATAACATTTCTAAGCACAAATGAAAAGGTATATGGATACGGAGTCCCTTTGTTGAATAACCCTTCTGGTGAAAAATAAATAGTAGATGTTCCATTAATCAGGATAGAGATAGAAGAAGTGGTAATACAATGATGCAATTTTATCAAAGGGTCAGGAAATTTAAAGTAACAAAGAATGCAGTATATATAAGACAATTCTATATGATCAAAAGCCTTTTCTAGGTCCAACTTAAGTAACATGTTGTTCATACGTCTTTTGTGTTTGTTAAAATTAAGTAATTTTATTTAAACAAATATAGCATTATTTGAAGCCCGTTTACCTTGTAGGAAACTGATTTGAGTAGATCCAATTAAAGATTGAATGTAAGACTTTATTCCATTAACTATTATTTTTGTAATAATATATGTGATGTTACACAACCTTGTAGACAGGAGGAAGAAGCATACAATGTTGTTCATCACCAAAGCCGCAACTACAGAGAAAGAGCCAAACAATGCAGTTCATCCCTAAAGACGTAACTCCAAAAAAAAAAAAGAATGCACCAAGTGTGTGTCACCACCAAAGCCACAATTGCTTGAAATTTTTTTTTGAAAGAAAAAAAATAATACCTACAGTAGAAAGGCTAATCAGTTATTTCTTTCATTGTTCCCAATATGCCAATATTGGCTGGTTAATTGGTCACATTTTATTCATGAAATAGCTTGGATTGGTATTAGTCTGGATACGGCAAAATCATTGCATTGAGAGGCCCATTGACAAAACCCCGACTACAAATCAAGATGTACCAAGTGGTTTTTCATTAATTTTGGATTACCCTCATATTTTTTTTGGTTTGATATTGAAAGTGTTTGAAGCCTATTGTTAATCTATACAAAAAACAAATAAAAGGTGTGATGCATCTTATGGTGCCAATAGCACAAAGCTTCAAATCAACTGGTGAAAAGTGTGGCACACACTCTAGCACATGATGACTATGATCCTACTAGCTTAAAGATTTTGTATTTTTCTCTGTCCATGTGGATGACAGCAGAAGTCTTAATCAATACGAAAATAAATATGCGGCTCTTTAGTGAGACACAAAGAAGTGAATTCATGAATGTAGTCCAAAGTCACATCAAAGTTGATTGTGTAGCTAATTTTTTAAAAAATTAATTTTGATCCTTTGATAAGGAATTTGGCTTTAATCTTTGGAGATGTTGTAGATATTGAAGTCTATTTTCTATAGAATCAAGTTGTTCGTCATTCGGACGCTCCTACACCAAGATACAGACGTTTTGAAGAGACTCCATAAGCTATAAAAAATCAGATTTGGAGAAGCAAAATAAAAAATTGATTCCCTACAATTGAGAATGAATCTTTGGATATATTGTAGATTTATGAGTCTAGATTCTGAAAAATCAAATGGATCATGATTTCGATATTTCTACAACAAGATGTGAATTTTCTACCGCAGATGAACTGAGCTGAAAAAAAAAGTGGCAAAAATAGAAGATAAATATCACCTAATAGAGATGGATATGATCGAGCTTGACGATACCATATATTGACAATTAGTCTCTATGGGAGTATGGATATTTATAAATATCAAAAGTACATAAATTATTTTCCTACAAATTATGGAAAACCCATAATTAAAATCAAATCATAGTAAAAATTCCATAGGAACCAAGTTATGAAAAATTTCATAGGATTCAAGTTATGGAAAATTCCACGGGATTCAAGTTGTAGAAAATTTCATATGAATCAAGTTATGAAAAATTCTATAGGATTCAAGTTATGAAAATTACATAGAAATCAAGTTATGAAAAATTTTATTGGAGTCAAATTATGAAAAATCTCCATTGAATCAAATATGAAAAGTTTTGAAAGACTTCCTATGAAAAAAAAATATTTGATTCATGAATACTTCAAGCCTTGTCTTTAAAGATTCGACAAGTCAAGCACCTCGACAAGCCTTGAAGTAGGGGGCATTTGTAGAGAGAAAAATTTTATTGATCAATCCATATTAAATGTGGATTAAATATTAAATTCAGGATACATTGACCAAGTTGAGTTATTGGTTAATGAGGTTGGATTAATATTTAAGTTAATATTTTATGACTTAAATAAAATTTAAATTATATTTGGGTCAGTCCATTAAGTTGACAAGACGAGCCCAACTCATGTTCTTCAAGTCTAAGGTCTTATAAAATTAATTGAAGACCAAAATACCTCTAAAACCCTAACTTACAACTATATAAAGGGGTATTCATAAGTGTAACACTCCAAAATTTTTTTTAAGCTAATACCGAGTCATCCTTCATATGATATATGATTTTAATTGAGGATTCCTAATTGAGCATAGATGTTAAAGTCAATTTCTTAGTATGGGAATAGAGTTGGAGCTGAT
>JAABOM020015122.1:0-19086 GCA_011800125.2 Solanum clarkiae | reverse complement strand
TTGATTGTAGAACCCATAGGGTCAAATTTCAATTCCCAAATGAACCCATCCTTGAGTGCGAAAGTCATGATGTGGTAGTCAATGGTAGGTTTCTCTTGCATTAAAACCCAAAAGTTGATCTCTAAAGGGTGTCTCTATCATCTTGTGATGGTTAGGGATATTGAGTCCAAATTCCTCCCTATAGAGTCGGTTTCAGTGGTAAATGAGTTTCTTGATGTCTTTCCTAATGAGCTTCCTGATGTTCCTCCCAAAAGGAAAATAGATTTTGGCATAGACCTCCTCCTCGATACTTAACTCATTTCTATTCTCCCTTGCCGTATGGCCCCAGTGGAGGAATGGAGGGAGCAATTGAGGGACTTATTGGAGAAGGGTTTTATCGGTGTTGTTTGTGAAGAAGACGGATGGGTCCCTTAGAATATGTATAGACTACAAACCACTCAATAGGGTAACCATAAAGAATAAGTATCCTCTTTCGAGGATTGATGATTTGTTTGACCAATTGAAAGGGGCTAGTCACTTTTCTAAGATTGATCTTCGGTTCGGGTATCATCAAGTGAAGGTGAGGGAGTGTGATATTCCCAAGATGGCTTTTTGGACTAGGTATGGGCATTATGAGTTTGTTGTGATTTCCTTTGGGTTGACCAATGCACCAGCCATCTTCATGGATCTTATGAATAGGGTCTTTAAATCCTACTTTGATTTATTTTTCGTGGTCTTCATTTATGATATTTTGATCTATTCACATAGTGAGGGGGAGCATGAGAGTCATTTGAGGATAGTGCTACAAAGATTGAGGGAAGAGAAGTTGTATGCTAAGTATGAGAACTGTGAATTTTGGTTGAAGGAGGTTGCCTTCCACGGTCATGTGGTGTCAGGGGACGGTATCAAGGTGGATCCTAAAAAGATGGATGTGATTACAAATTATCCTAGACCATTGACCCCATCGAATTTTAGAAGCTTCTTGGGCTTAGCGGGTTACTACCAGAGATTTTTGAATGTGTTCTCTTCTATTGCTTCTCCTATGACCAAGTTGACTCAAAAGAAAGCCAAATTTGTGTGGACCGATGCGTGTGAAAAGAGTTTCCAAACATTGAAAGATAAGCTTATGTCTGCTCCTAGATTGTCACTACTGGAAGGGATAGAAGGGTTTGTTGTATACTGTGATGCTTCAAGGGTTGGTTTGGGTTGTGTGTTGATCCAAAATGGTAAGTTGATAGCCTATTCTTCTAGACAACTTAAAGTACATGAGAAGAATTATCCTACTCATGATCTTGAATTAGCCGCCGTGGTCTTTGCTTTGAAAATTTGGCGTTACTATTTGTATGGGGTGCATGTTGATGTGTTCACCGATCATAAGAGTCTCCAATATGTCTTCACTCAAAAGGACCTCAACTTGTGACAAAGAAGGTGGTTAGAAATTTTTAAGGACTACGATATGAATTGACATTATCATCCCAGTAAGGCTAATGTGGTGGCCAACGCTTTGAGTAAGGTGTCCATGGATAGCCTAGTACATGTTGGTGATGGTGGCAAAGGGGTGGCTAGAGAGATCCATCGATTGGCTAGATTGCAAGTTAGGTTGGAAGAGGTAGATAATGGGGGTGTTGTGGTAGTTGATGGATCTAAATCTTCATTGGTTGAGGAGGTGAAATCTAAGCAAGATCTTGATTGCTTTTTTAGAATTGAAGGCTTTGGTAAAGGGTGGTAAGGTAGAGGTTTTCTCCCAAGGGGGAGATGGTGTCCTTAGATACCAAGGTAGGTTATGTGTGCCTTGTGTTGATGGATTGAGAGAAAAGATTCTTGATGAGACTCATGGTTCTTCCTATTCTATCCACCTCGGTTCTACCAAAATGTATAGAGATTTGAGGGATGTATTTTGATGGGGAGGTATGAAGGACATTGCCAAATTTGTCTCTGGTTGTCATAGTTGCCAATAAGTCAAAGCCGAACATCAAAGGTCGAGTGGCTTAACCCAAGATATAGAGATTCCTATTTGGAAGTGGGAGGAGATTAATATGGATTTCGTGGTTGGGTTTCCTAAGACTAGAAAGGGTTTTAATTTCATATGACTGGTGGTTGATAAGATGACGAAATCGACTCACTTTCTACCCGTTAAGACCACCTATTGGGCTGAAATTATGCTAGGTTGTACATTCATGACTTGATGAGATTTCATGAGGTTCCTTTGTCCATTATATCGGATCATGGTGCTCAATTTACTTCACATTTTTGGAGGTCCTTTCAAAGGGATCTTGGTACAAGAGTTAAACTTAGTATGACCTTCCTCAAATGGATGCCAAGCTAAAAGGACTATCCAAAAACTTGAGGATATGCTTAGGGCTTGTGTATTAGAGTTTAAGGGTAGTTGGGATGATTACTTCCTCTTGATTGAGTTTGGCTATAAAAATAGCTATCATTCTAGCATCGGTATGACCACTTTTAAGGCTCTCTATGGTGGATGTTGTAGATCACCGATTGTGTGATTTAAGGTCGAAGAGCTGGCTTTGTTGGAACCAGATCTTGTTGTGGAGGCTCTATATAAGGTTAGGATGATTAGAGAAAGGTTAAAGATGGCCCAAAGTCGCAAAAGTCATATGCCGATGTGAGGAGGTGGGATCTTGAATTCGAAGTTTGTGCTTGGGTTTATTTGAACGTGTCACCCATGAAGGGTATGGTTCATTGGTAAGAAGGGCAAGGTAAGTCCAATATATGTGGGTCCTTATAGGGTAATGAAGAGGATTGGCAAGGTAGCTTATGAGTTGGAATATCCTAGTGTGATGGATTTGGTTCATCTGGTCTTTCATGTATCCATCTTGAAGAGGTATGTGGGAGGCCCTAATGCTATTGTGCCTCTTGATGTTGTGGGTGTTGTTGAAGAAAACTTGACTTATGAAGAGGTTCCAACTCAGATTTTGGATCGACAAGTGAAGAGGTTGAGGAACGAGGATATGGCTTCCATTAAGTTCCTTTGGAGGAATCAACAAGTTGAAAGTGCTACTTAGGAGGCCAAAGCGGACATGCAAAACCCATATCCTTATCTCTTCCATTCTACTTAAGCCTAAGGCACTAATTCTAAGTCCTCTATATGATCTCAAGTCTTAAGTTCAACCCTCATGTCATTGTATACATTCATTTTTAAATTGACAAGTTCATGATGATTTTATACTTATGTTGAGATTTTTGAAATGATGTTTAAGTGCATCGTTGCGTCCTTATTTGGACTGAAATTATCATGTTTATGTCTCTCGTATACCTTTCTTTGACATTTGGGGACAAATGTTCCCAAAAAGGGGGAAATATTGAAACGACCCCAAAAAAATGCTCGAAAATGGGTCTTGGAAGTGCCCGGAATCATATTTTCCATAAATCTCAAAATTCGTTCGTGATATCGAAAATTCGACTTTATATTCTTGTTTAGATGAAATAATTAAGTGGGAAATGGGTCTAACCTCGATTTAAGAGCAACCGTAGCAAAATTTGAAAATCGCAAAATGTGATTTCCAGTGAACTAGCGTGCCCCAAGCGTGACGCGCTACGTGCGCAGAGAGTGTATAATTTTTTCCAGTTTTTGTGTTCCGGTCCAAGGCTTTTGGGTATTGGGCCTAAATCTTCCATACATGAAAATACCTATACTTAGCTATATTTCACCTTCATATCATCCAAGACATTCCCCAATACTCTCAAACCCTCAGACTAATATTTCTCTCAAAATTCAAGTGCCCAAATCTCTTCCGAAACTTAAGGAATTCATCCAAGCTTCAAGTCTCCATTCAAATCTTCATCAAGAAATTCTCCAAAGCTAAGTATGTGAGTTTCATTCATGGGTCCCTTCCACCCATGAAGGATAAGCTTCCTTTTTACCTAAATTACATGATTTCAAGTTGATTTTCTCATGAGTCTTACTTATTATGAATTACACTATGAACTATGTTGGGGTTTCATGGAATTGTGACTGTTTTAGCATCTTTTGAGCTATGAATCTAAGATCCATTGCGGGATTTGATGAAGGGTTTTGATATATATCGCTTGAAGGAGTTACCAAGTATTGATGGATGGTTTTACATTGACTTTTCTTGCATGATTTCATCCCTAAATTGCATGGTTTTACACTAGCACTAAACACCCGCCAAGTATTTGATAAAATATCCAGTTATGATTTCTTGAGGAATGGAAGGCCCAATGCATGTCTTATGAGTTGAATGACTTCATGATGATGAAATAAATATATGTATATGATATTCTCCTATATCATGTTGGAAATTGACCATACGAGGGTTGTGAGCCCGGGTAACCATGTCGAGGGGTTTGTACCTTGATAACGGGGTTGAGGAGTTGGTACCTTAATTACTATGGGTGGTAGGGTGAGACAATCCACCAACTAATTAAGGGGTTGGTACCTCAATAGACTATGAATTCTATAATTATGGTCTCTTCTTGCACATGTATTATCTTCCATGTAAGCATGATTTACTTCAAGCATCTTCTATGCATGTCATATCGTTATACGCTACTCATTGCCTAGCCTATGAATTTTGATTAGGTTGCTAATCTTTTGTTGTATTGAATTCTACATACTTAGTACATTCAAACTTACTAACACATACTCTATGCCTACATGATGTCACCATATAGGAACTGGAGCCCCACTTGAGCATCTTCCTCCACGTGGCTAGTACGATTCTCTCAAGCTAGTTGGTGAGTCCTCCATTCTGAGAACATTGTCTATGTTCTCATGCTATGTACTAAGACTATATTCCTTTTATGTATGTATTTACTATGAGGGTGAGCCCGGTTGCTTGTCTTGGCCCCCGCACTTATCTAAGTTCTAGAGGTGTTGTCGGACATGTTATATATATAGTCTTGACTCTCTATTTTTGATGCTTATGTTATGAAAGTTTCCTTTTAGCCCCTTTGTCCTTATTTCTAATCTAATTATGTTGTTTAAATACTTTCATGACCAATGATGTGTTAGGATATGTTAAGAGGCTTATTTGGGTTCCTTTCGGGTTTTCCCATTCGTCGTATCACATCTAGGCCCTAGACTTGGGTCGTGACAAAGGAATATATTCAAGTTTCATGTTCTCAATCCAATCTTCATTAAGAAATTTTCCAAAGCTAAGTTATGTGGGTTTCAACCATTGGATCCTTTCACCCTTTTTACATAAATTGCATTTTTCTAAGTTGATTTACTTATGGGTCTTACATACTATGAGTTTGACTATGAACTATGTTGGAGTCTCATAAAAGTGTGACTGTTTAAGCATCTTTTGAGCTATGAATCTTTGATTTATTTTGAGATTTGATAGAGGGCTTTGATCTATATTGCATACGGGTACTACCAAGTGTTGGTTGGTGGTTTTACGTTGAAATTACTTGCATGATTTCACTCTTGAATTGCATGGTTTTATACTAGCATTACACACTCGCCAAGTGTTTGATAAAATTTTTGGTTAATACTTCTTGAGTTGTTGAAGGCCTAATGCATGGTATATGAGTTAAGTGACTTTATGATGATGAATGAGATCTGTATATATATGTTGATTTCATGAACGGTATGTATAATTTTGGAAGTTGATTAATCGCCTTGTTCAGGGGGTAGTGGGCCCGAACTACCATGTTATGGGTATATACCTCAATCACATAGCTCAGGGGGTGGTAGGCCTATGCAACTATGTTGGAGGGTTTATACCTCAATTGACTCGCTCGGAGGGTGGTAGGCCCGTGCTAGCATGTTAGGGGGGTATATACCTCAATCGCCTCGCGAAGGAGGTGGTCGACCTTGGGTACTAATGATGGTCTGTTCTTACATATGTAAAATGTTCTATGTAAGCATGTTTTTCTACAAGCATCATTCATACATGCTATATTGCTATATGCTCATTTATTGCCTAATTATGCATTTCGATTATGTTGCCTATCTCTTATTGTATTGTATCCTACATACTTAGTACATTCAAACGTACTAACATACTTTATGCCTACATGATGTTACCATGTAGGAACAGGATCTCTACGTGGCTAGTACGATTTCTCTCAAAGCAAGTTGGTGAGTCCTCAATTTCGGGGATAATATCTTTCATGGTATGCTATGTATAAAGACTCTCTTTTTTTTGATGTATGCTTATGACTATGAGGGTGAGCCCGAAAAGTTGTCTTGGCCCCCGCTTAATTCTATGTATTAGAGGTGTTGTTGGACGAGTTATGTATTGATGATATGAGTTTTGACTATTTTGATGTTTATGTTATGAAAGTCTTCCCTTAGCCCCTTTGCCCTTATTTCTATTCTTTTATTATTGTTTAATTGCATCTGCAATCAAGGATGTATAATGATATGTTAAGAGGCTTGCTTGGGGTTTCTTCAAGTTCCCCATTCGTTGTGTCACATCTACACCCTAGGTTTCGGTCGTGACATTAACATAAAAAGGGAGTGTGGAACTAAGGGATGTTGTCACAATACAAAAGCATAAGTATTTGAGCTCAATCATACATAACCATTACAGTATCCAACAACACCTTTAATCATAAATAGGATGGGGGCTAAGACATCTCTCGGGTTCAGCCTTCAAAAGATAGTATCTAAAAATAAATGAATCTAAACAAAGCGTGAAAGTAAGTGAAATTTTGTCCCTGAATATGGAGGACTCAGCAAGAAATCTTCAACTGAAACGTCTTGCTGCATGGAGTAGGATGGAAAGGAGCTCTAGTTCCTACATTATTAGATCATACAGACAAAATGTATGCGTTGGTACTAGGAATGTACCAAGTATATGGAGCACAAATGCATCAAGGAACATAAACTATAAGTAATCAATATGCGTCATTGTAAATAAAGGATATAGGATCAATATGTCATGAGAGGGAATTTCCTAGAGGGGCATGCATGAAGAATCATCAAATAACATGACATCATACATAGTGGGAAGGGACCATAACTGACATATAAGACTATGTAAGCACTAATTGGAATCCCAATATTCATTCCATATCGGACAAGGAGCGGTCTACTTTGCCAAGGTAGAACTAACACTATCCTTACGGTATGGACCTTTCGAAAAGTGTTACCACCTTACGACATAGTCCTTTTGGTGGGTTTCACATTTTACCATTACCTTAAGGAATTGCCTTTTTGTTAGGTTCAACAAATATCCATATTTTACAACATTACCTTTTCGGTAGTTACAAGCCTGTGTAGGGAATTAATGTCATAAACCTATGGTGACATATAGCTATGGGACCATTGGAGACTTCCAAGGTCCTCTTGGTGCTAGGTCACAATCCCAGAGAATACTTGAAATATAGTCATAGTTATGACATGCATAGTCTCAAAATATCTTAGTATCATTCTTGGAGTAGCTCATTAATCATAGCTTGTAACATCAAAGTTAGGGCTTCAAATAATTCTTGCCATTCATATCATGCTCATGAGCTCATAACATACTTGTTAGCCCCCTTGTTGGTCTCAACATGCTTATCATATATATCTTGCTATAAGGCATTCATGACTTAAGAACTTGGCATGCATCTTTAAATCAATTCATGGTGGGTTCGTATACACAATCCTGAAATCATGCAATTCATAAATAATTGCCACGAGAGAAGCATAATAAAATCCTTAAACATTATTCGAAACAACCCACCAATCAACATGAGAATACTTGGTTAGGGAACCATCAAACCCTCACATAAAAACCATAGGTTTCATATAATATTGCGCAACATGTTAATGTACTAGAATAACTATCATAAAATACTTTATTTTGTCATCATAAGAATGAGTTCATAAATATCATCATGTATTTCCATAGCTTTAGAAATCACAAAAGAGAAGAGGAACGACTGAGCTTGTGGAGGAAAGGTCTCCACAATTAAAACCCACATACCTTGTCTACTTAATGAAGAGAAAATCCAATTTGGAGGTGAAGAGACCAAAACCCTATCTTGCTCTCTTCTTTGAAGACCTTTTGAGTGGATTGGAACATAGTGTTTTTGGAATGAGGAGGAATAAGAGGAATTAGGGTTAACAGGGGTGATAAAGGGTCCCTTAGAGGTCAAAACAACCTAGCATAGGCTTAAAATACTGTGAAAAGAAAAAGCTACCCCCTTTAAAATTTGGCCAGACAGGATTACGAGACCCCATTTATGGGCCATAGTCCATTTTACGGGCCATAGTCCATTTTACGGGCCATAGGTGGGGGTTTCGTCTGATAGCTTTTTCTGACTTTTAGAGATCATTCTCTAATTTACATTCCATGACCCGATCTATGACTCATAGAAGATTTTATTAGCCATCTAATGAATCATATATTGAATCCCTACATGTCTTCCCTAGTATCTACGAACCAATGTAGAGGCCATGCAATGATTTATGGCTTGTAAAACCCCATCGCAGAAGCTGACAGTCCAAAAAGTTCGAAGGCTCAAATTCTTATATTCTTCATACTCCTCATAGGTGGGGTGTTACAGAGAAAGTAGGGAGAGAAAAGTTGCAAAGACAAGATCAAGAAAGTCCAAGAGGGCTCGATATGATGGTGGGTTCTCCCAGGGCAAGTCCAATGGTGACCGATTCCAACAAGGCCAAGGGTCTTCAATGTCACGACCCAAGCCTAAGGCCTAGACGTGATATGGTGAATGGGAACCAAAAGAGACCTAAACAAGTCTCTTAGCATATCAATTACACATCCTTGGTCACGGAAGTAAAGTAAGCAACAACAAAAGATATATAAAATGTGAAATGGAACTAAGGGAAGTCTTGAATCTAAACAAAGCATAAGAGTCAAGTTCATAGAATAATAACATCATAACATCCAACATAAACCTCTAAACTTAGAATAAAGCAGGGGCCAAGATACTTTCCGGGCTCACCCTCATAATGTCAAATGTTCAACACAAGAAGTCTTAAATAGTAAGAAAGTAGATAGTGTCCTCGAGCTTGAGGACTCATCAAAGCTTGTCTTTGAAGAATATCACTAGCCTCGTGGAGCATGATCAAGAGGAGCTCTGGTCCTTACATGGTGATATCATGTAGGCATAAAGTATGCGTTAGTACGTTTGAATATACTCAGTATGTAGGATGCAATGCAACAAGACATAAGTCAATATAGTCAAAATGCATAGTAATAGACAATAGATAAACATAATCTCAATATGGCATGCATGATCAATGGTTGAAGTAAAACATGTTTATAAATCATTCAACTAGTATAGATCATAATATATATGTGTGAAGGGACCTCAACCGACAAAGAATAAGACCAAGCGAGCTACAACTTGGAATACCGATGATTACCCCTCATCGGTAAAAAGGTGGTCTACTTGCCAAGGTAAAACATACTTCACCTAACAGGAGCCCATCCCATTTTGGAAAAGTAATCCCTTTATGGGAACCCATCTTCTTTCGAAAAGGATTTTATGAGAAACTTCACCTTATGGGAGCCCGTCCCATTTCGGGAAGAATTTCAAGAGAGAGTGCACTAAATGGATCCACTAGTAAACAAGGGTAAAGTATAATCCTATGTTGGCCCATAGTTTGAGGAAAGGAATATGAATCCATGGAGATGGTCCATGCCATATCCAATCCATTGGTGCGAAGCCTAATCCCACAGAATAATTGAAATAATCATACTTTAGCAATTTGTAAGAAACATGGAAACATGACATGAGTAGCTCCAAAACATCTTTGACCTCCAATGGTGAGCCTAACTTCAAAACATAAGAATAGATCATCATCAAACATTACCTTTGGATTAATATCAAACGCCCACAAGAACTAAAATCTTTGAAAAAAGGGCTTAGTTTGACATTTACAACATCATAGACATTTTTGTGAATTCAATATATTTTGAAATTCCAAAGTCATTATAAAGTCACTTGACTCATAAATCATGCAATAAATCATCAATAACTTTAAGAATCCTTGAAAAGACATTTTATCAAGTACTTGGTGAGTGTATAGTGCTTATTCAAAATCATGCAATTCAAAAGTGTACTAATATGATAAAAATCAATACAAATCAACCCACCAATATATAGTAAAACCCTCATATAGAATACCTTGAAATTTATTATCAAATCGTATAATAGATCATAGTTTCATAGCTCAAAACATGCATAGTCTCAATAAACAAAATCCGTTCATAGTACAATCTTGAAATAGATAGTCATGTATAATAAATCAATATTTCATAAAATCCCAACATAATTTATACTCATAATCCATAATAGAAGATACCCTTAGATAATACAACTTGAAAACATGCAATTTTCATAGAAAGGAAGATTGGTATCCATGGATAAATGGGCCCAATGGATGAAACCCACATACCAAAATTTAAGGATTCCTTGATGTAGACTTGAAGGAGACTTGGAGCTTGAATGGAGTTCTTGAGATTCGGATGTAAGCTTGAGACACTTAAATTTGGATGAAATATTTAGTTAAGTCTTTGAGAGAGTCTTGAGTAATATAGAGTTGAAAAATAGCTATATATAAGTCTTTTCACTCATAAGTGGGCATGGGGCTATGACACCAAGACCCTTGGGCGGAAACAAAAAATTAAGGAAAAACTTGTACTAGTCCACATTTGGTCGGTAAAGCAGACCCAACGCAAAGGGAAAATTTGTATTACTCCGTGCCCAGTCCGCGTCGCAGCCTAGTCGCAGATGCACTTTGGATAAGAAAATTTTGCAAAAGTTATTTTTTACTACGGGTCCTCAAAAATCGTGGTTATATCCATTTCCCACTCAATTTTTTCCTTTGATCAAGAATATAAAGTTTGATGTTCGATATCACACATGGATTTTGATATATGTGGAAATTATGATTATGGTCGTTTCTGAAGCACATTTTTGGGGCATTTTTGGGACGTTTCATTCAAAGGGTGCTCCTTAATTGTTTGACAAAGGGAAATGGCCTAATCCGAAGGCTCAAGGTGATGTTATGAAAGGTGGTGCTATTCCTCCCAGGTGTTCGTGCAAGAGGAACCATGTTGGTGAATGTTTGAGAGGTTCTGATGCATGCTTTGGTTTTGAAAAGATGGGACACGAAACTTCCAAGTGTCGCAATATGGCTAATAAGGGTAATAAGTAAGGGTGTCCCCAAGGTCAAATGGATCAAAAGAGGCAAGTGCAATAAGATGCCCAAGGTCAAGATGGTGGTCGACGTGGTAACCGATTCTATGCTTTGCATGCTAGATGAGAAGTTGATGAGGCTCTCAATGTGGTCACCAGTATGTTAAAAGTCTTTGATCATGATGTATATGCTTTTCTTGACCTTGATGCCAATATGTCTTTTGTTACTCCTTATGTAGCCATAAAATTTGATGTGTCTCCAAAGTTTTATTGGAACCCTATTCAATTTATACTCCTATTGTTAAGTCAATTCTAGCCAAGAATATCTATAAAAGTTGTCCCATGTTGGTCTTACACAAAGGCTTCCCATGTGATGTAGTGGAGCTTGACATGACCAATTTAATGTTATTCTTGGTACAAATTGGTTGCATGCATCCTACGCTTTTATTGATTGTAGGACCCGCAAGGTCATATTCCAAGTTCCTAATGAGCCCATCTTAGAATAGTGTGGGACTAATTATGTGTTCAAAGGGAAGTTTGTTTTGTATACGAAAGCTATGAAAATGATCTCTGAAGGTTGTTTGTATCATGTTGTTCGAGTTATGGATGTTAAGTCTCATGTTCCTACTCTTGATTCGGTACAGATTATAAATACGTTTACTAATATCTTTTATGATGATCTACCCATTATTCCTCCCATAAGGGAAATTAATTTTGGTATTGTTCTCTTTCCTGACACCCAACCTATATCTATCCCTCAATATCGAATGACTCTCGTAGAATTAAAAGGTTTGCTTGATAAGGAATTCATAAGGCCTAGAGTGTCACCATGGATGCTCCCATATTATTTATAAGGAAGAAAGATGGTTCACTTCGGATGTGTGTGAATTATCGAACAATTGAATAAAGTAACCATCAAAACAAATATCCACTTTTGAGGATCGATGATCTCTTTGATCAACTATAAGGTGCAACCTTCTTTTCAAAGATTGATCTTCGGTCCAGATATCACCAATTGTGTGTGAAGGAAGATGTCATTCCAAAGACGACATTTAGTATGGTCATTTTGAATTTATAGTTATGTAATTTGGACTAACAAATGCTCCTATCGCTTTTATGGGTTTGATGAACAGGATCTTCAAATCGTAATTTAGACATGTTTGTGGTGGTCTTCATAGATGATATATTGGTGTATTCACGAGATGTGAAAGAGCATGTTCAGATGTTAGAAAGAGGGATCTTGAATTCCATGTCAATGATTGCGTGTATGCGAAGGTTTCTCCTACGAAAGGTGTAATGTGTTCCGGTAAAAAAGGCAAGCTAAGTCCCCAGTATGTCAAGTCCTTATGAGATAGTTCAGTAGATTTGCCAAGTGGACTATAGGTTGGATTTACCTTTTGATATAAGTTTTATTCACTTGATTTCCATGTATCAATGTTGAGAAAGTTGATTGGTGATCCTAATTCGGTTGTGCCTTTGGAATATGTCGAGGTTGAAAAGAACTTGACTTACAAAGAAGTACTGGTGGAAATATTGGATAAGAAAGTAAAACAGCTTTGCAATGAGGATGTGGGTTCGGTTAAAGTTCTTTGGAGGAATCAATGTATGGAGAGTGCTACATGGGAGGGGAGTCGAACATGATAAGGCAATATCCCTATCTCTTTAAATCTACTCAAGTTAAGGTATTAGGTTCTTCCTATTCTAAATAGTCCTAGTTCTTTCACTCTTATGTTTCAGAACATGACATGCATACATGTGCATGAAAATAGTTTAAATTATATTTTGACATGAGTTTTCAGGATTTTATGATTACTAAGTGATCCGTTATGCATTGTGTCTTCATGTTGAAATGTTTCATGTTTGTGTAGCCTTTGATGCATTGTCAAAATGTAGCACTTTTGATGCTTAAAACTTAAGATTTTGTGTGCTCTCATTGTGGTATTTGTGGTTTTATGTGCTTTTGTGTTTAGATTTGCCGGATTACAGGTTGGTTGTGATTGGGGAAAAAATTGCAGAAGTTGTTGGTTTTTCTGATTTACAAGACCCTCTATGGATCCTGGAGCATTTTATGAGTCGTAGAGGATGTCTTGTGGTAAATTCAGTGAGGAATGCTTTCTGAAGATCAGGTCAATGAGATCTGCATACAAGTCGTAGAGCATTCTATGAGTTGTATAGATAGGTTTCGTGAATATTTATAGTGAGGGGCAATTTGATAATGTTGAAGCCTACAAACATGCAGTATGAGTAGTAGATCACCTCATGAGTCGCAAAGTTGTTCATAGAAGAGAAGTCTAGAATCCCAGAAGCTGACTACGAGACCCCAACTGCAATCCATAGAAGACACTATGTCATAGAGACCTCTCATGGAGTTTGCCTTCCAGTTTTTCTATTTTTTTAAGACTTAATAGTAATTTCTATAAATTGTGCTTTTAGGTTATTTTTCAAGGGGTGACATCATTATTCAATAGTTTTAGGGTTTGTACTTGGAGAACTCAATACTAGGGAGAGAAGATTGTGAGAAAACACTTGTGGGTAAATTTGTCTTCAATCTTGTGATTCTCATCAATCTTGGATTTGCTTGATTTCAATTCACTTATGTTAGTGTTTATTTATGTTTTCTTAATTCATAATTTGTTCAGCTACGCATAGCATGAGTAGCTAAATCTGCAACTAGGGTTGTGGGAACCATGAAGAACTAACAATGTAAACCCGAATAATTTACAATTCTTGGATTGGGTATATGCATGTATTAATCAATTCTATTCGTTTTGCATGTTTTCTAGTGGTGGCCAACATTAGAACCCTCCTAGTATTACAGACTGGACCAAGGTAGTGATGAAAAGGAAAAGAGATTAATTAACAGGATTCGATTGATGTGTTCTCGTCTAATCTACCAAACTGGGCCAAGGGTAGGTTGTATTGGGACTTACTAACCACACACTATCGAGATGGTCCAAGTCACATAGTGAAATTTGCCTCTCACCTTTGAACAAAGGGTTTGGTGAACTTAAATTACCGTCCTGCATGCTCTACACTAAATAAGATTGGGTTGTCCGATGATACTAAGTTGGGGAATCATGTGGTACATAATACACTAGTTATTCAACCCTAACCTTGGTTAGATTTTATATCTTGACAACGACCGCTTTATCCTCAAAAAGGAGGTGTAACTTGGATGACATTAGCCTTAAAGCCATGTTCTAGCTCATTCGAGGATGAATTTTCCCAAGGGGGAGATGATGTAAGAACCCAGACCTTGAGATACCTTAATGATGCTAAAAATCAATCTTCTATAAGTTTATGACCAAGGTGCTCTTCTAGGGACACTCCCACAAGGCATGAAGAGGTCCACGAGATGTGGGGGCATGCATGGGGTGATCCTTGGACTTTTGCATGGCTTCATGTAACTTAAGAAAGGAGTTTAGTCTTGGTGGCCCACCATGGCACCTCTTACGAGATGTGGTCCCCACCACTAGTTGTAGAAGGGGCTCGTAGTAGGTGCCCCAACCTTCAAGCCAAGAAATTTTTGTAATGCAGCCACTAGGAGACCCTATATGGGTAATGCAACCCACCACGAGCCATGGTGGGTCTTGTGTAACCTACCACAAGCCATGGTGGGGTATCTCATGAATCCCTCTTCACAAAGTTTTAAGTATAAAATTACCGTCTCAGAACTTGGGTCATTTGTAAGAACTGTTGTACAATCAATGAACCTTTGTTTGGACCTTGAAGCCTTCAGTGGAAATGTCCTTAGTCTAAATTTTTCTAAGTGCTAGAAAAGGCATGTTTCACAGGCACTTTGTATGGACAGTGCACTTTTGTACAAACAGTGGTGCATTTGTACGGGACCCCTGTAAACTTTTTAATGTCCGCTTCATTAATGGTCTTTTTGTAATTTGGTTTATTCTAAAGATCTTTTGGACATTGGAACCTATCGTAAGCCCGTAAATCAGATTATACTCACTATTTTACACTTATTCACTCCGATCACACTCAAGCTCTAGAATTCAATTCCTAAGTTCTCTCTTTATGTCTTATAATGGGGAATTCAAGCTAGGTTTTCAAACGGGCTTTCAATTCAAGTCAATTCCATCCCAATTCTTTTAGTTTCCTAGGGTATGTAGGATTGGTTCATGATTCCTTTCAATCACTTCTTATTTCTTAATTTATGAATTTCAAGCTTACTTTGAATGTGGGTCTTTAAAATTAGCATTGATGTTTATAAAGTGATTTAAGACCTATTATGTTGTATTGCATTGATATTATGAAGGCTTGAATGTGCATGTCCTTTAAATGTTTAATCTATGCATGGGTAATTTCAAGAATGCTTTAATTTGTGATTTCTTTGTAGATTTACTATGATTTCGTTATATTACGATGATTTAACTATGAATTCCTAGTAACCATGCTATCCATTAATTCTTCATGGAATATGCATGCATGAAAAACTATTTTTCAGAGATTTACGTTGTGGGTCAATACCCAATTATGATTATAACTATGTTTTCAAGCAAGTATAGTATGACATAACATGTGATCACATAATGTCTATGATATGGTTCAAAAGTCCCATGGGTGTGTTTACACCACTATGCACAATATCAAGGAGCTATTCCTATGTATCAAAGTATGACATGAAGTGTGATTTGGATTTCTAGCCCAAGTATGCAGGATTATGAAGTATGTTTAACTTCTAAGCCTAAATATGCATGAAAATGATTTGAAAAACTTATGCTTCTTTTTCAGGCATGTATATGTATATGTATTATCGGGATGATGACTTAGCACCAAGTGAACTTATATTAGGGAGACCATCCCAAAGTGTCGTTGTATAAATCCTCAAGTCCCGTAACTATATGCCAAACATAGATTCATGTTTATGCCCCCTTTAGGGATGATTATGGCAAGGATCTACCTTTTGCAAGTAGACCACCCTCTTATCCGGTATGAGGCAGACAACAAAGTTTCAAGTTATATCTCACTTGGTCCTATGTCGGTTGAGGTCACATCCCCGCTACGTATAAAGTATTATGACATTCATGCATCATAGATTTCATGGCATATCGATATAATATTCTTTCTTATACACACTTCTTTCTATATATATGTGCCCTTCTCATCTAACATTGATTGCATGTTAAAATATTTCATAAGCATTTTTCATGCCCGCATACTTAGTACCTTCAAACATACTAACACATACTTTTGCCTACATAATCTAACCTTGTAGGGATCAGAGACTATCTTCATCCACTTTTTGATAGTTAGATTGGATTTGAGCCTACTAGTGGTGAGTCTTTTACTTCAAGGAAAAGACCCACCTTCTCTCTACTTGTTATGCTATTTTCACTTGTGTCTTTATATTGAGCATGAGCCCGAGACATGTCTTTGCCCCCGTCCTATTCTATGAATTAGAGATATTATTGGATATCATGTAAACACTATGTACGGGCTTGTTATGGGTTATGCTATTTGCTTATGAAGACTATGATTATGTTTATCTCAAGTTGTTGATGTTATGATGATATGTTCATAAAGAGATGTGAAAATGTGGAAAGTCTTAAGTCCTTTCAATCCCCATAGAGTGATTCATAGGTACTCGCCCCTTAGTTCTTATGTGCTATGTGATATGTGATTTCATGTAAAATCATATCCCTATGACATCCCCATAGCGTGAGTCATACTTATCCATCCGTTAGAACTATGTGTTTCTTATTTAATTATATGCTTCCAACGGATGACGTGTATATTGATGCTATGAGGCTTGTTTGGGAAATCTCGAGTTCCTATTCTTCATATCACTCCTAGGCCCTAGGCTCGGGTCGTGACAAATAAACTCCACTTCTTCCAACCAAAACTTGTACTTGCTAAACATCACAAACAATTGATTATCTTTCAAAGTTTGAAGCATAATCCTCAAGTGGTTCATGTATTCTTCCTTATTTTGAGAGTACATCAATATATCATCTATGAAGACTACCATAAAAGCATCAAGATAAGCTTTGAACACCCTATTCATTAGATCCACAAATACAATCAGTGTATCAGTCAAATCAAACAATATCACCAAGAATTCAAAGTGATCATACCTCGTATGAAAAGTCATCTTGGTAATATCATTCCCTCACCCTTAGTTGATGATAGCTAAATTGAATATCAATCTTGGAGAAGTGACTAGCCCTTTGTAATTGGTCAAATAAGTCATCTATTCTCAAAAATGGATACTTGTTCTTTATAGTTACATTGTTCAATTATAGGTAGTCTATGCACATTTGGAATGACCCATCTTTCTTTCTTACAAACAACATAGGATTACCCCATTGGGACGTACTTGGCCTAATGAATTCCTTTTCCAATAAATTCTTTAATTGATCCTTCAACTCTTTTCACTCTGTCAGGGACATTCGATATAGAGGAATAGAGATATATTGTTATTGAGAAGAATATCTATAACAAAATCTATTTTATTTTTGGGAGGAACACCAAGTAATTCATCGGAAAAGACATCTGGGAACTCATTGAAAACCTGAACTGGCTCAATTGAAGAAACCTCAAAAGTGACATCTCTGAACCTTACAAGGTGATAAAAACACCCCTTAGAAACCATCCTATATGATTTACAACAAGAATTAAATTGACCCTTACATATCGAGTTACTTCCCTTTCACTCAAAAGTGGGCTCATTAGGAAATTGGCATTCGACTCTATGGGTCCTACGATATATGGAGGCAAATGAGGCATACAACTAATCCATATCAAGAATGACATCCAAATTAGTAATGGTGAGTTCTACAAGGTCACAAGGAACAACTTTATGCAAGATAGACATGGGATAATTTCCATAGACTCTTTTAGCAACAACAGACTCACCTACGAGAGTACAAATGACAAATGGTTCAAGTAAGACTTTGAGACATACATAAAATCTATTTGCAAGAAAGGTGTTTAAAAAATATAAATTTACACTTGTATCTAATAAGTCATACAATCAAAATTAAAAGCTTTTAACATATTGGTGACAATATCCAGAGTCTCTTCCACCTCTTATTGAGCACGCAAGGCATAGAAATAGTTGGTAACACCTTTCACTCCTCGGCCTTGAGTCCTGACACCACTACTTTCACACTCCTTGGCCCACTTTCCTTTGGCAACCACACAAATTAACATGTCCGCCACTTCCAGCCTTTTTGGTGGTTGAATCCACCACCTTCAAACCAAGCCCTCATAGACCCCCTAGCATGCTCCATTAACTTTTCATCTTTAATTTTCTCCGCATAGTCCAATATTTGGGAGATGTACATATCCTTTACTAGCATGGAGAGTGTAATGATCCTCTAGGTCATTTTTGTGTTTCTACATGTATCTCATTGGTCGGAGCATTTCTATAGCGATCCCAGGACATTTAGGACATGCTGGCGCTGATGGTGTGGTTCTATGGTTATTTGTTTTGAAAATATGTAGTTTTTCATGTTAGAAGGTCAATTATAACTTTAAAATTAACTTTTAGGTTAAGTCCTAGTAGACGGCGTAGAACATAATTCTGACAGTTCCATCAACTCTAGAAATGACCAACATAGGCTAGAACTATGGTTGACTCTATGTCCCGATGGTTGTAGTGTGTGTTAAATTACTTTTGGTAAATCTAATACAGAAATAGGCTAAAAGTTGACTTTAATATATAACCTTGAAAAACATGCCCGAATGAGAATTCAGATAGCTCATTAGATCCGAAACATTGAGTTTGGTCTAGAACGACCCCTCGTTCGGTACTGGGGACTTTCGAGTGCGATTTAACCCCCACAGATCTTCTTATTATATGCTAAATATAGAAAGTGGGACCTCATCAAATCTCAGTGACCTCTGATGGGAATTTTGTTTGCACCATTGGATTCAAGACATCAAAATTAGTGGAGTACATTGTTTATTTGTGAAAATAATATTTTGAACGAGCCTAAAACATCGAGAAAAAGGTTATGGTTGCTGAAATGAGTTGGTGATGTGGCTGAACCACATTATGCCACG
>JAABOM020015102.1:0-19087 GCA_011800125.2 Solanum clarkiae | reverse complement strand
TAAAAATGTTTAAAATAAAAATACAAAGTTTCGTAAAAATTAGACACTGTGACGGGTAAAAATTGGGTGTCAACAACTACTCTTATACACTTTCAAAAGATCATCTTGATGCATACTATACCAGAGGTGGAAGTACATATTCGGTGCAAGTTTCATAGCATTTGTTGGAACCTCAAATGGAAAGTGTGTGGACGATTAAAACGAGCTTTGCCCACCACCACTTGTTTAACTAGCTAGTCTTTCCACAGACATTTTCTCGCCAATGTTTTTTTGATTCATAGATAATTTATTTTTGTAATCTAGAAAAATAGTATGGGATGGGACGGGGCTTGGCTTTTGGGGATGTTAAAAGGGTAGGATTTAGGGAATTGGGTGGGTAGAAAGGAGACATTGAACTTGGAATGTCAATTATGTAACTTATTTTCCTTGCTTCCATTAGGGAAATTATTTTTCTCATTTTTCAATATTTTGTCCTAAAGAAATGCTTTCCAAAACATTTTGACCCAAAAAACATGAAAAAATTGGAAAGCATTTCCTGAAAGTAATTTCCTCCATGCCAAATACTCTCTTTATTCTTGCATACTGAAATCCACATGATCAGCACTCAATGCTCTAACTGACCCAAACAAACAAGCCCATACAAGAAAGTTCATCTATATGCTCAATAGGTACATGTAGGAGTCTTTTGAAATTTAAAAACATTGTTTTGAACAATTTAAAACTAAAGCATGAATACAGTCTTTAAACAAACAACTTTTCATTTAAAAGAAAATGCATTAACTGGTCAGGCCGAGAACAAGTTGCAAGGTGGGTAATAATGAAAAAGTAGCTTTTCGAATGACATTTGGTGTGGACAAGAGACACTCAAACATGCTTTCCCTGTATTATACAATCTGAGCCAAGCTCAAGAAGCAACAAGGGCAGAACTATGGACTAGACAAGGCTGGAACCTATTTTTGAGAAGCAACCTAAATGATTGGGAATGGTAACCATAGCAAGATTTCATGACACAATGATTATAACAACAAATCCTACAAGAGAGGAAGATAGACTAGTTTGGAAAGGGGAGAGAAGGGGAGAATTCACTGTAAAATCTGCATACAGAGAACTTAGTTCTACAACAAGAAGGATGGTCCTAGAGGATGATTCGGAAAATAGACATTCCCTTCAAGGTGAATTACTTCACATGGCTTTTGGCATAGGAGGCAGTCTTGACACATGAGAATTTGAACAAGAGGAAATTTAATATAGGATCCAGATGCTATCTATGTGAAGAACAAGCGGATCAGTCTATCATCTCTTTTTACATTACAAATGGACAGATCAATTATGGCAGATGTTCATCCACAAGAGGAAGATCAAGTGGACAAAGCCTGGGAGAACCATAGAAGTCCTACAGTACTGGAATAGGGATGGAAATGTAGGAAGAAACGAGAAGAGATAGAGGATTGTCCCAGTTTACATTTGGTTGACAATTTGAAAGGAAAGGAACCAGACAGTTTGGAAGGAAATGAATCAGAAATGTTTTGAAGGAAAACTAAACAATATTCAGAAGATAAAGATAAACTGCTTAGAACTTTACTATTTTTGGTGTAAGCAAGTAGTGATAGGAGATATTGAAGATGGGTATGATTGGTTGTAACTAGAAGTTCCTAGTATTGATGCAAGTAAAACTTTTTGTTGGGGGACTACACATTGTTGTAGTATACCTGTGGTTATATAGAAGTAATGTTACCTTTAAATAAAAAAGAAATACATTAGACAGAGAGCTTCATTCGTGCATGCCATATGAGTAACCATAGAAATACAACCCAAAAATAATTATTTTTTTCTACAGAATTTCTATGACATGAAATAAAATAGTAAACCGTGACATGTCCTGAGACACAAATGAATAGTATAAGAGTTCTCCAACTAGTGCCAATGCTAAGGTTTACCAAAAATATCTAAAAGAGATGTGGAGTTTTCCCATCCATAAGGCTAGGCTGCATAATTCCAATCTGTGAAAATAGATTTGGAAATTTGGCCAACGGATCTAAGTTCCATTTGCCCAATCTATATCGTAAATCGTTTCCCGATGAAGTGAGACAAGAGTCAGAGAATATGATACATGAATAAAATTGCTATCAGAAGGAATATTTATATCAATGTCTCGTATAGAAAATCCTGCATATGTCATCGAGGAAATTGCAAGGAGTTGCAAAAGTTTTTCTGAGCTCAAGATTATGAGGCCTTGTGATATGCTGTTTGCATCTACACTGGTATCATTTCCTCCAAACTTGGAAGTGTTGAGTGTGAGGTGCATGGAGTTATCTAAACCTTCTCTAGTTATTATCTTGGAGGGGTTAAAAAGTTGAAAGTGCTAAACATATCTCATTGCATAATTACTGAAGACCCTCCACCCACACTGATGAAAACCTTATAATATCACTTGTGTTGTAAGTCTATTTTACTGCACCTTCACCCCATGAATCAAAAGTCTTAAAGTTTTCAAATTGCAAGCGATTCCACCTCGGCCATTTTCCAGAGGTCTTCATACTTGTACCACCTCATCAGCCCTTCGTCAGTTCGAGCACGCTGATATGTAATGCATGAGTCACTCATGCAGGTTAGGAATTTGTCTAACCTAGATGCTTCTTTTAGAATTGGTTCATCAAGCTTAACCATAATTTTCATCAGTGCGGGTGGAGGGTCTTCAATAATTATGCAATGAGCTATGTTTAGCACTTTCAACTTTTTAACCCCTCCAAGATAATAACCAGAGAAGGTTTAGATAATGACATGTACCTCACTCTCAACAATTCCAAGTTTGGAGGAAATGATACCAGTGTAGATGCAAACAACATATCACAAGTCCCTATAATCTTTAGCTCAGGAAATCTTTTGCAACTCCTTGCAATTTTCTCGATGATATGTGCAGGATTTTCTATATGAGGCATCGTCAGTGATTCAAATTTCTAACGTGTAAGAGAATAGACTTACAACATAAGTAGCATCTTACATGTCAGTGTGCTCGAACTGATGATGAGGTAGTACAAGTATGAAGACCTCTGGAAAATGGACGAGGTGGAATCGCTTGCAATTTGAAAACTTTAAGACTGTTTTGGTTCATGAGGTGAAGGTGCAGTAAAATGTGTCAACTTGGTGTATGAAACATAATAAAACCTTGTAATACTACTTGTGTTGTCGGCCAATTTTCTTTAGCCAGGTGGTTTTCAAGTTCGTATTTCTATGATCTTATTATGTTTTTTTTTGTTTTTGCGTTTTCGCAGCAGGCTGTGGATTCTTTATCATTTACATATGTATTGGCAAGCATTGTAATTTATTAGTAGGTTTGGCCAAATTTTTGGGAGACTAAAAGTGCTTATTTCTCACCAACAAAAAAAGGGTGAAGTGTTCGACACAACTTGAGAGAAATGAGTTTTTTTGGAGATGTAGCTTTGTCCCTGACCCTGGAGGATGATCCAGAAAATGGACATTCTCTTCAAGGAGAATCACTTCACATGGCTTTTGGCAAAGAAGGCAGTCTTGACACATGAGAATTTGAACCAGAGGAAATTTAATTTAGGATCCAAATGCTATCTATGTGAAGAACAAGTGGGACAGTTATGTCATCTCTTTTTACTCAGCAAATAGACAGATCAATTAAGGTAGATGTTCATCCACAAGAGGAAGATCGAATGGACAATGCCTGGGAGAATCATAGAAACCCTATGGTGCTGGAACATGGATGGAAATTGCAGGAAGAAATGAGAAGAGATGGAGGATTGTCGCTCCTTGCATTTGGTGGATAGTTTGGAAGGAAAGGAATTAGAGATTTTTTGAAGGAAAATAGAACAATATTTGCAAGATAAAAGATAACCTGTCTAAGAGATTTACAATTTTGGTGTAAGCAAGTAGTGATTAGAGATACTAAAGATGTGTTTGGTAGGCTATAACTAGAAGTTCCTAGGATTGATGTAAGTAAAACTTTTTGTTAGGGGACTACATTTTGTTGTAGTATACCTGTTGTTATATAGAAATAATGTTACCTTCCTAAAAAAATAAAGAAATGCATTAGGTAGAGAGCTTCATTCGTGCTTGCCATACGAGTAACCATAAAAATACAACCCAAAAATAATTATTTTTTCTATGGAATTTCTATGACATGAAATAAAATAGTCAACCGAAACATGTCCTGTGACACAAAAGAATAGTATAAGAATTCTCCACGAGTGCAAATGCAGAGCCATACCAAAAATATCTAAAGGAGATGTGGAGTTTTCCCAGCAATAAGGCTAGGTTGCACAATTCCAATCCATGAAAACAGAAATGGTAATTTGGTCAACGGACCTAAGCTCCACTTACCCAATCTATATCGTAAATTATTTCCGGAGGAAGTGAGACAAGAGTCAGAGAATATGATACATGCATAAAATTGCTATCAGAAGGAACATTTATATCAATTAATGATCGAGTCGAAGATAATACAATAAGTAAAACATGTTCCCAACCTATCATTGATTTACTGGGAGTAACTCTTTCATCGAAACTACTGGAAAGCTATCATGGTGCTGAGAATTGACTTAATCATTCGAACAAGTTAGCACAATTATACTCATTAATAAGGGCATCTTGTCATAGTTCACAACCTAAGGTTAGTTCTACGCCTACACTAGCACCTTAGTTTCATGATCTAATAAGGTAAATATCCAAGGCTAATCTTGGTGAATTCAAGTAATTCCTAAAAATAGTTCACATTTTTCAATTACAATATTTTTTTTCAAAAAATCATTTACACCCCCAACTTTGCTTTAAAAATTAAACTATCCCTCAACTTTGAATAACATTCTCCCCAAATACCAATTGATATTCTTAGATGTCTATTTTATCGTTACATTATCAACTTTTATTCTTTTTGTCACTTCTTTATAATTATGATATATCTTTTTAGAAAATCTATGTATCTAATTGATTATATAAGTTAATTATGTTCTATAATAAAATAAATGAACAAAATAAGAAATACATCAATAATAATGAATGCTTTATTATCTAGTGAAAATAAGACAAGAGTCATATAACCTTATAAACATATTCAATATATCAAATATATGTAAGTGTTGGTTTGCTTTTACTATGAAAGCCACATAAAACGCCCACATGTCCATTCACTGTCGACCCTACACAAAACGCCCTTTTCCTTTATCTTTTCCCCCTTCTCTTAATTGAATTGAACCTTCTCATTTATACTCCACTTGCTGCTACTGAGGGATTTCTTGCCATTTCGCGTCGGTGCTCTTCTGTCGTTCCACCTCTTTGCCCTTCAGTGGATGAGGTTATGCGTCGATGCCTCCGCCTTCCACGTTCATCCTCATCTTGGGCGTCCTTGAAAGCTGTGTCTTCAAACGAGATTTTACTCCTCGGTGTGAAGGGAAATTTAAGGTCTTCCAAGGTTTTTGTCTCTGCAAAAGGTTTCTACCAGGAACAAGTACGCTCCTCCTTCTATAAAATCTATTCCTCTAATATATTAGATTTGGGTTTCTTCTTGTTTTTCTTTTCTTTGTTTTTCCAATTTTTTGATGCTACATTTATTTCATCCTGCTTTCTTCTCTTTTTTCCCTTTGTAAATTTTGCTGGTGTTTTCCTTATATGCACCAAGAGGGAATTTAGGACTGGTTCGGCCAGATATAGGTATGAGAGCGAGAATCGCATCTAGAAATTCTATGTTTACCAGGTCCAAAACAGCTCAACTTAGACATATTGAACACAAACGCTGTAACTCCCGAGGAAATTCAGGCTGCATCCAATTGATGGTAGTAATTTGATGCCATAGGAAATACTGAGTATCAGATGAGAATATGGGATACGTTCACCAGTTTGGCTATAGCCAAAAAGGCCAACTACCACCATTTCAATCCACTCCTACTATGAACATGAGTGAAAGGTTTGCTACTGTTTTTATTGTGCTGGTTTTTGGGTTAGAAGAGATCACCTTTGGTTGCTAAGTAAGTAGTATACTAAAAAAGCTGCCTGATAGCAAAGAAAAGGTTAGCTTTCTACAACACACAAAAGCTTTCATGAAGTCTAATAGTTAGTCTTATATGTTTTAGAGGTGGTTTGATATTTTATTAAGTATTTTATTTTCTGATGGTGATTTCTAGAAGTTCTTGATATTCTTATTGAAGGATTCCATCTTTGATTTCTTTCTGTACAGGATGGTGGTTGGATTATAGAAAAGATTTGTTAACTATCAAATCCAAATCAGTTGAGCCTGTAGAGCTGTTGAGAATTATGGCTTCTACACAACTGAAATTTAGGCTAATGTTTACCAATTTTAATTGCATCAACAAAAAAGATGTTTCATAACCTAAGTCTAATCATATAAAGGGACATGAATTTCGTCACTTCAAAACAATTAACAAAAAGGATAGGGGAGCTTTTTCCTTTTAAGGAATTATGCAGAGAAGTTTGTTCTGATATGAAAGCCAGATGATTGATATGCTTGCAACATGAACTCTTTCAATCAGAGGTGGACCTAGAGGGTATGCTAAAGATTCAAATGAATGCAATAACGACGGTAGATTCCATAATTATAATAGTGTTAACTTGAAATGATGATAAATTTCATAAATTTGAAATCCTTATTCACCTTTGTTTTTCATTTTAATAGGAAGGGAAGTTTTAAAGCTTCTTTAAGAGACAATATATGTTCATAAACAACTTTTTGGCTAAACAGGATATAGTAGAGTCACAATATCACCAAGACTGTTCTTCACAATAGTGTAGCACAATCGTGTGTAATACTCATGGCCTCCGAGTTACAATACGTTCTTAAATAAAGTTTATTCTCAGCTTTGGTAGCTTGAAGAAGCTAGACAAGAGATCTTGAACCAATAGCTAACTCACGGCTTACTAAAGCTAGGAATTAGGCTGGGAAGTCAAAAAACTTTCTCCTTTCGAGGTCTAATCAGAAGTTGAATGCAATAGTTAAAGGGGAATCATAATGCTGCAACGCACTCGACTTCGATCCTTAGATTCACTGGCAGTGCTGCCACCTGATATGTTGCCCGAGTTGGTGCAGGAGCTTGAAAATCTCTACAAGATAGCTAAGTTAGATTTACATCCTCACACAATTGCGCTGGGTACATGAGGCAGCATTGGTAAAGAAGACGTTCTCTATAATATGGCCAGTTCTAATATAAAGTGGACAAAGATTTAACTCTGAATTTCTTTCTCTTCAATGCAAAACATGTTTTTTAAGCATTTTCTCTCCATCTTGCTTCAGTATAGTTTTTGTCTCACAAGTTGGCAATTCCAACTATCATTGAAGACAAAAAGTGACCATACTCTGTGTCAAGAGTTTTAGCACATTTTACAGATGGTTTTCCTATTTTATACCACCTCAATTTGAGGTCTCTAACATATGAGCCCGTTAGGAATGACTTTTGGCTTATGACTTATAAGTCAAAAACCCGAACATAGGATTTCTAATTTAAGACTTTTGGCTTATTTTTGTCTATCTACATATATAAAGAGATGGAGTCGTTTTTACAACCCATGAATGAGCCTAATGGATACAATGCGAGGGAAAAGTCTACTTGCAAATTGCATTCTGCAATACCTGTGGAATCCCAAATGCATTAGCTGGGACTGGAAAAACAAAACTGCTCACCGGATTAAGGCAAAAATATATTGAAAAACAAAAGGCTCAAAACTAATTGTGACATTCCTTTTTCCCCAGATTCAGTGATATCCAAATCCTCGCATAATCTAACATCCTACTGATGTAAGAATTTCTTTTCTATTTTGCTTTGTTCGTGCTATTTAATTATCCTTTGAATCTTCTATGTATATGTAGCTCGTGATACCCTCTCTTATTGCACAATCTTATCTTATAAATTTATAGATAATTTTTTTAGCTTTTTTGTTTAGCAACCATAAGCCTGATCACTGTTCTGTATTATTTTTTTGTCAAGATCTGATTACCGAGTTGTGAAAATCTTAATGACACAGGCACCACTGTCCTAGTATAATATAAAAGATACCCGCTACAGCCAACTTAATTCCCATTCATGTTTTCCCAGTTTCTTCACTTTTGAGCATCCCAATAATGCTCAGACATATTTGTATATTCTTCTATGTTTCTTTGTATTGCAGGGTTCAACTTTTTATTTTTCATGGTCTGAGTGTATTCACAAGAACACAAAATGGCAATCAGCAACATTAATTTGACGTCAGGAATTCAAATATTCTTCACGGATTTAGAGAAGTAAAACCTTTCTTGTTTCTGCAGGAGTTAAGGAGATGAAGTTTTTGTGATGGAGGAAGGAGATTCACCAGTAAGGAGATGGGAGGAGGACCTTGATTATGATGTCTTGGTGAAGATACTCTCGTCTTTTGACCTTTTTGAGTTGTCTGCTGGACTTGCTAATGTTTTGTTATGCGTGGGGATTGGCTTGTTGTGATCAACTTCTCTGGAAGACGCTGGTATTCTCCCAGATAAACCTGCCAAGAGGTATTCTCCCAATAAACTTTCATCTTTCTATAGTACCATAACTTAAATTAAAAAACCAACAGCAAGAATCATTCCAGAGTTCAGGCATCTGAGAATTTTTTAGTAGTCTAATTAAGGTGAAGCATAGTTTACTGTGAAAATGAATATGACAGCTCAGTAGTGGAAACACACAAACATTAATCTTCCATTACAGTTTGTATGTCAGCGATGATCAGTTGACTTATACTGCCGAGAGGTGTTCCCCCAGTAAACCTTCATCTTCCCTTGTACTAGAACTTATATCAAGAAGCCGACAGCAAGCATCATTCCAGAGTTCAGGGATCTGACATCTCAGATGCCCTATGAATCTCCATTATTCTCATTCATATGAAACAAAGTTTACTGTGATAATGAAGAAAGCTAATTAAATCTCCTCTTTTTCAGGTGTCTGCGGCTTAAACGCCTTGTTATGCCTGCTTGGGAAAAACTAAAAGAGCCAACAATATGTAGTGCTATTGGTATATGGAATGATCTTGAATCACTGACGATGCCTCGTATAGAAAATCCTGCATATGTCATCGAGGAAATTGCAAGGAGTTGCAAAAGTTTTTCTGAGCTCAAGATTATGGGGCCCTATGATATGCAGTTTGCATCTACACTGGTATCATTTCCTCCAAACTTGGAAGTGTTGAGTGTGAGGTGCATGGAGTTATCTAAACCTGCTCTGGTTATTATCTTGGAGGGGTTAAATAAGTTGAAAGTGCTAAACATATCTCATTGCATAATTACTGAAGTCCCTCCACCCGCTCTGATGAAAATTATGATTAAGCTTGATGAATCAATTCCGAAAAAAGCATGTAGGTTAAACAAATTCCTGACTTGCATGAGTGACTCATGCATTACATGTCAGCGTGCTCGAACTGATGAAGGGTTGATGAGGTGGTACAGGTATGAAGACCTCTGGAAAATGGACGAGGTGGAATCGCTCACAATTTGAAAACTTTAAGACTGTTTTGGTAATGAGGTGAAGGTGCAGTAAAATAGACTTACAAAACAATAGACATTATAGACATGAGGACGAGGTGTAAGTCTATTTTACTACACCTTCACCTCATTACCAAAACAGTCTTAAAGTTTTTCAAATTGCAAGCAATCCCACCTCGTCCATTTTCCAGAGGTCTTCATACCTGTACCACCTCATCAACCCTTCATCAGTTCGAGCACGCTGACATGTAATGCATGAGTCACTCATGCAAGTCAGGAATTTGTTTAACCTACATGCTTTTTTCGGAATTGATTCATCAAGCTTAATCATAATTTTCATCAGAGCGGGTGGAGGGACTTCAGTAATTATGCAATGAGATATGTTTAGCACTTTCAACTTATTTAACCCCTCCAAGATAATAACCAGAGCAGGTTTAGATAACTCCATGCACCTCACACTCAACACTTCCAAGTTTGGAGGAAATGATACCAGTGTAGATGCAAACTGCATATCATAGGGCCCCATAATCTTGAGCTCAGAAAAACTTTTGCAACTCCTTGCAATTTCCTCGATGACATATGCAGGATTTTCTATACGAGGCATCGTCAGTGATTCAAGATCATTCCATATACCAATAGCACTACATATTGTTGGCTCTTTTAGTTTTTCCCAAGCAGGCATAACAAGGCGTTTAAGCCGCAGACACCTGAAAAAGAGGAGATTTAATTAGCTTTCTTCATTATCACAGTAAACTTTGTTTCATATGAATGAGAATAATGGAGATTCATAGGGCATCTGAGATGTCAGATCCCTGAACTCTGGAATGATGCTTGCTGTCGGCTTCTTGATATAAGTTCTAGTACAAGGGAAGATGAAGGTTTACTGGGGGAACACCTCTCGGCAGTATAAGTCAACTGATCATCGCTGACATACAAACTGTAATGGAAGATTAATGTTTGTGTGTTTCCACTACTGAGCTGTCATATTCATTTTCACAGTAAACTATGCTTCACCTTAATTAGACTACTAAAAAATTCTCAGATGCCTGAACTCTGGAATGATTCTTGCTGTTGGTTTTTTAATTTAAGTTATGGTACTATAGAAAGATGAAAGTTTATTGGGAGAATACCTCTTGGCAGGTTTATCTGGGAGAATACCAGCGTCTTCCAGAGAAGTTGATCACAACAAGCCAATCCCCACGCATAACAAAACATTAGCAAGTCCAGCAGACAACTCAAAAAGGTCAAAAGACGAGAGTATCTTCACCAAGACATCATAATCAAGGTCCTCCTCCCATCTCCTTACTGGTGAATCTCCTTCCTCCATCACAAAAACTTCATCTCCTTAACTCCTGCAGAAACAAGAAAGGTTTTACTTCTCTAAATCCGTGAAGAATATTTGAATTCCTGACGTCAAATTAATGTTGCTGATTGCCATTTTGTGTTCTTGTGAATACACTCAGACCATGAAAAATAAAAAGTTGAACCCTGCAATACAAAGAAACATAGAAGAATATACAAATATGTCTGAGCATTATTGGGATGCTCAAAAGTGAAGAAACTGGGAAAACATGAATGGGAATTAAGTTGGCTGTAGCGGGTATCTTTTATATTATACTAGGACAGTGGTGCCTGTGTCATTAAGATTTTCACAACTCGGTAATCAGATCTTGACAAAAAAATAATACAGAACAGTGATCAGGCTTATGGTTGCTAAACAAAAAAGCTAAAAAAATTATCTATAAATTTATAAGATAAGATTGTGCAATAAGAGAGGGTATCACGAGCTACATATACATAGAAGATTCAAAGGATAATTAAATAGCACGAACAAAGCAAAATAGAAAAGAAATTCTTACATCAGTAGGATGTTAGATTATGCGAGGATTTGGATATCACTGAATCTGGGGAAAAAGGAATGTCACAATTAGTTTTGAGCCTTTTGTTTTTCAATATATTTTTGCCTTAATCCGGTGAGCAGTTTTGTTTTTCCAGTCCCAGCTAATGCATTTGGGATTCCACAGGTATTGCAGAATGCAATTTGCAAGTAGACTTTTCCCTCGCATTGTATCCATTAGGCTCATTCATGGGTTGTAAAAACGACTCCATCTCTTTATATATGTAGATAGACAAAAATAAGCCAAAAGTCTTAAATTAGAAATCCTATGTTCGGGTTTTTGACTTATAAGTCATAAGCCAAAAGTCATTCCTAACGGGCTCATATGTTAGAGACCTCAAATTGAGGTGGTATAAAATAGGAAAACCATCTGTAAAATGTGCTAAAACTCTTGACACAGAGTATGGTCACTTTTTGTCTTCAATGATAGTTGGAATTGCCAACTTGTGAGACAAAAACTATACTGAAGCAAGATGGAGAGAAAATGCTTAAAAAACATGTTTTGCATTGAAGAGAAAGAAATTCAGAGTTAAATCTTTGTCCACTTTATATTAGAACTGGCCATATTATAGAGAACGTCTTCTTTACCAATGCTGCCTCATGTACCCAGCGCAATTGTGTGAGGATGTAAATCTAACTTAGCTATCTTGTAGAGATTTTCAAGCTCCTGCACCAACTCGGGCAACATATCAGGTGGCAGCACTGCCAGTGAATCTAAGGATCGAAGTCGAGTGCGTTGCAGCATTATGATTCCCCTTTAACTATTGCATTCAACTTCTGATTAGACCTCGAAAGGAGAAAGTTTTTTGACTTCCCAGCCTAATTCCTAGCTTTAGTAAGCCGTGAGTTAGCTATTGGTTCAAGATCTCTTGTCTAGCTTCTTCAAGCTACCAAAGCTGAGAATAAACTTTATTTAAGAACGTATTGTAACTCGGAGGCCATGAGTATTACACACGATTGTGCTACACTATTGTGAAGAACAGTCTTGGTGATATTGTGACTCTACTATATCCTGTTTAGCCAAAAAGTTGTTTATGAACATATATTGTCTCTTAAAGAAGCTTTAAAACTTCCCTTCCTATTAAAATGAAAAACAAAGGTGAATAAGGATTTCAAATTTATGAAATTTATCATCATTTCAAGTTAACACTATTATAATTATGGAATCTACCGTCGTTATTGCATTCATTTGAATCTTTAGCATACCCTCTAGGTCCACCTCTGATTGAAAGAGTTCATGTTGCAAGCATATCAATCATCTGGCTTTCATATCAGAACAAACTTCTCTGCATAATTCCTTAAAAGGAAAAAGCTCCCCTATCCTTTTTGTTAATTGTTTTGAAGTGACGAAATTCATGTCCCTTTATATGATTAGACTTAGGTTATGAAACATCTTTTTTGTTGATGCAATTAAAATTGGTAAACATTAGCCTAAATTTCAGTTGTGTAGAAGCCATAATTCTCAACAGCTCTACAGGCTCAACTGATTTGGATTTGATAGTTAACAAATCTTTTCTATAATCCAACCACCATCCTGTACAGAAAGAAATCAAAGATGGAATCCTTCAATAAGAATATCAAGAACTTCTAGAAATCACCATCAGAAAATAAAATACTTAATAAAATATCAAACCACCTCTAAAACATATAAGACTAACTATTAGACTTCATGAAAGCTTTTGTGTGTTGTAGAAAGCTAACCTTTTCTTTGCTATCAGGCAGCTTTTTTAGTATACTACTTACTTAGCAACCAAAGGTGATCTCTTCTAACCCAAAAACCAGCACAATAAAAACAGTAGCAAACCTTTCACTCATGTTCATAGTAGGAGTGGATTGAAATGGTGGTAGTTGGCCTTTTTGGCTATAGCCAAACTGGTGAACGTATCCCATATTCTCATCTGATACTCAGTATTTCCTATGGCATCAAATTACTACCATCAATTGGATGCAGCCTGAATTTCCTCGGGAGTTACAGCGTTTGTGTTCAATATGTCTAAGTTGAGCTGTTTTGGACCTGGTAAACATAGAATTTCTAGATGCGATTCTCGCTCTCATACCTATATCTGGCCGAACCAGTCCTAAATTCCCTCTTGGTGCATATAAGGAAAACACCAGCAAAATTTACAAAGGGAAAAAAGAGAAGAAAGCAGGATGAAATAAATGTAGCATCAAAAAATTGGAAAAACAAAGAAAAGAAAAACAAGAAGAAACCCAAATCTAATATATTAGAGGAATAGATTTTATAGAAGGAGGAGCGTACTTGTTCCTGGTAGAAACCTTTTGCAGAGACAAAAACCTTGGAAGACCTTAAATTTCCCTTCACACCGAGGAGTAAAATCTCGTTTGAAGACACAGCTTTCAAGGACGCCCAAGATGAGGATGAACGTGGAAGGCGGAGGCATCGACGCATAACCTCATCCACTGAAGGGCAAAGAGGTGGAACGACAGAAGAGCACCGACGCGAAATGGCAAGAAATCCCTCAGTAGCAGCAAGTGGAGTATAAATGAGAAGGTTCAATTCAATTAAGAGAAGGGGGAAAAGATAAAGGAAAAGGGCGTTTTGTGTAGGGTCGACAGTGAATGGACATGTGGGCGTTTTATGTGGCTTTCATAGTAAAAGCAAACCAACACTTACATATATTTGATATATTGAATATGTTTATAAGGTTATATGACTCTTGTCTTATTTTCACTAGATAATAAAGCATTCATTATTATTGATGTATTTCTTATTTTGTTCATTTATTTTATTATAGAACATAATTAACTTATATAATCAATTAGATACATAGATTTTCTAAAAAGATATATCATAATTATAAAGAAGTGACAAAAAGAATAAAAGTTGATAATGTAACGATAAAATAGACATCTAAGAATATCAATTGGTATTTGGGGAGAATGTTATTCAAAGTTGAGGGATAGTTTAATTTTTAAAGCAAAGTTGGGGGTGTAAATGATTTTTTGAAAAAAAATATTGTAATTGAAAAATGTGAACTATTTTTAGGAATTACTTGAATTCACCAAGATTAGCCTTGGATATTTACCTTATTAGATCATGAAACTAAGGTGCTAGTGTAGGCGTAGAACTAACCTTAGGTTGTGAACTATGACAAGATGCCCTTATTAATGAGTATAATTGTGCTAACTTGTTCGAATGATTAAGTCAATTCTCAGCACCATGATAGCTTTCCAGTAGTTTCGATGAAAGAGTTACTCCCAGTAAATCAATGATAGGTTGGGAACATGTTTTACTTATTGTATTATCTTCGACTCGATCATTAATTGATATAAATGTTCCTTCTGATAGCAATTTTATGCATGTATCATATTCTCTGACTCTTGTCTCACTTCCTCCGGAAATAATTTACGATATAGATTGGGTAAGTGGAGCTTAGGTCCGTTGACCAAATTACCATTTCTGTTTTCATGGATTGGAATTGTGCAACCTAGCCTTATTGCTGGGAAAACTCCACATCTCCTTTAGATATTTTTGGTATGGCTCTGCATTTGCACTCGTGGAGAATTCTTATACTATTCTTTTGTGTCACAGGACATGTTTCGGTTGACTATTTTATTTCATGTCATAGAAATTCCATAGAAAAAATAATTATTTTTGGGTTGTATTTTTATGGTTACTCGTATGGCAAGCACGAATGAAGCTCTCTACCTAATGCATTTCTTTATTTTTTTAGGAAGGTAACATTATTTCTATATAACAACAGGTATACTACAACAAAATGTAGTCCCCTAACAAAAAGTTTTACTTACATCAATCCTAGGAACTTCTAGTTATAGCCTACCAAACACATCTTTAGTATCTCTAATCACTACTTGCTTACACCAAAATTGTAAATCTCTTAGACAGGTTATCTTTTATCTTGCAAATATTGTTCTATTTTCCTTCAAAAAATCTCTAATTCCTTTCCTTCCAAACTATCCACCAAATGCAAGGAGCGACAATCCTCCATCTCTTCTCATTTCTTCCTGCAATTTCCATCCATGTTCCAGCACCATAGGGTTTCTATGATTCTCCCAGGCATTGTCCATTCGATCTTCCTCTTGTGGATGAACATCTACCTTAATTGATCTGTCTATTTGCTGAGTAAAAAGAGATGACATAACTGTCCCACTTGTTCTTCACATAGATAGCATTTGGATCCTAAATTAAATTTCCTCTGGTTCAAATTCTCATGTGTCAAGACTGCCTTCTTTGCCAAAAGCCATGTGAAGTGATTCTCCTTGAAGAGAATGTCCATTTTCTGGATCATCCTCCAGGGTCAGGGACAAAGCTACATCTCCAAAAAAACTCATTTCTCTCAAGTTGTGTCGAACACTTCACCCTTTTTTTGTTGGTGAGAAATAAGCACTTTTAGTCTCCCAAAAATTTGGCCAAACCTACTAATAAATTACAATGCTTGCCAATACATATGTAAATGATAAAGAATCCACAGCCTGCTGCGAAAACGCAAAAACAAAAAAAAACATAATAAGATCATAGAAATACGAACTTGAAAACCACCTGGCTAAAGAAAATTGGCCGACAACACAAGTAGTATTACAAGGTTTTATTATGTTTCATACACCAAGTTGACACATTTTACTGCACCTTCACCTCATGAACCAAAACAGTCTTAAAGTTTTCAAATTGCAAGCGATTCCACCTCGTCCATTTTCCAGAGGTCTTCATACTTGTACTACCTCATCATCAGTTCGAGCACACTGACATGTAAGATGCTACTTATGTTGTAAGTCTATTCTCTTACACGTTAGAAATTTGAATCACTGACGATGCCTCATATAGAAAATCCTGCACATATCATCGAGAAAATTGCAAGGAGTTGCAAAAGATTTCCTGAGCTAAAGATTATAGGGACTTGTGATATGTTGTTTGCATCTACACTGGTATCATTTCCTCCAAACTTGGAATTGTTGAGAGTGAGGTACATGTCATTATCTAAACCTTCTCTGGTTATTATCTTGGAGGGGTTAAAAAGTTGAAAGTGCTAAACATAGCTCATTGCATAATTATTGAAGACCCTCCACCCGCACTGATGAAAATTATGGTTAAGCTTGATGAACCAATTCTAAAAGAAGCATCTAGGTTAGACAAATTCCTAACCTGCATGAGTGACTCATGCATTACATATCAGCGTGCTCGAACTGACGAAGGGCTGATGAGGTGGTACAAGTATGAAGACCTCTGGAAAATGGCCGAGGTGGAATCGCTTGCAATTTGAAAACTTTAAGACTTTTGATTCATGGGGTGAAGGTGCAGTAAAATAGACTTACAACACAAGTGATATTATAAGGTTTTCATCAGTGTGGGTGGAGGGTCTTCAGTAATTATGCAATGAGATATGTTTAGCACTTTCAACTTTTTAACCCCTCCAAGATAATAACTAGAGAAGGTTTAGATAACTCCATGCACCTCACACTCAACACTTCCAAGTTTGGAGGAAATGATACCAGTGTAGATGCAAACAGCATATCACAAGGCCTCATAATCTTGAGCTCAGAAAAACTTTTGCAACTCCTTGCAATTTCCTCGATGACATATGCAGGATTTTCTATACGAGACATTGATATAAATATTCCTTCTGATAGCAATTTTATTCATGTATCATATTCTCTGACTCTTGTCTCACTTCATCGGGAAACGATTTACGATATAGATTGGGCAAATGGAACTTAGATCCGTTGGCCAAATTTCCAAATCTATTTTCACAGATTGGAATTATGCAGCCTAGCCTTATGGATGGGAAAACTCCACATCTCTTTTAGATATTTTTGGTAAACCTTAGCATTGGCACTAGTTGGAGAACTCTTATACTATTCATTTGTGTCTCAGGACATGTCACGGTTTACTATTTTATTTCATGTCATAGAAATTCTGTAGAAAAAAATAATTATTTTTGGGTTGTATTTCTATGGTTACTCATATGGCATGCACGAATGAAGCTCTCTGTCTAATGTATTTCTTTTTTATTTAAAGGTAACATTACTTCTATATAACCACAGGTATACTACAACAATGTGTAGTCCCCCAACAAAAAGTTTTACTTGCATCAATACTAGGAACTTCTAGTTACAACCAATCATACCCATCTTCAATATCTCCTATCACTACTTGCTTACACCAAAAATAGTAAAGTTCTAAGCAGTTTATCTTTATCTTCTGAATATTGTTTAGTTTTCCTTCAAAACATTTCTGATTCATTTCCTTCCAAACTGTCTGGTTCCTTTCCTTTCAAATTGTCAACCAAATGTAAACTGGGACAATCCTCTATCTCTTCTCGTTTCTTCCTACATTTCCATCCCTATTCCAGTACTGTAGGACTTCTATGGTTCTCCCAGGCTTTGTCCACTTGATCTTCCTCTTGTGGATGAACATCTGCCATAATTGATCTGTCCATTTGTAATGTAAAAAGAGATGATAGACTGATCCGCTTGTTCTTCACATAGATAGCATCTGGATCCTATATTAAATTTCCTCTTGTTCAAATTCTCATGTGTCAAGACTGCCTCCTATGCCAAAAGCCATGTGAAGTAATTCACCTTGAAGGGAATGTCTATTTTCCGAATCATCCTCTAGGACCATCCTTCTTGTTGTAGAACTAAGTTCTCTGTATGCAGATTTTACAGTGAATTCTCCCCTTCTCTCCCCTTTCCAAACTAGTCTATCTTCCTCTCTTGTAGGATTTGTTGTTATAATCATTGTGTCATGAAATCTTGCTATGGTTACCATTCCCAATCATTTAGGTTGCTTCTCAAAAATAGGTTCCAGCCTTGTCTAGTCCATAGTTCTGCCCTTGTTGCTTCTTGAGCTTGGCTCAGATTGTATAATACAGGGAAAGCATGTTTGAGTGTCTCTTGTCCACACCAAATGTCATTCGAAAAGCTACTTTTTCATTATTACCCACCTTGCAACTTGTTCTCGGCCTGACCAGTTAATGCATTTTCTTTTAAATGAAAAGTTGTTTGTTTAAAGACTGTATTCATGCTTTAGTTTTAAATTGTTCAAAACAATGTTTTTAAATTTCAAAAGACTCCTACATGTACCTATTGAGCATATAGATGAACTTTCTTGTATGGGCTTGTTTGTTTGGGTCAGTTAGAGCATTGAGTGCTGATCATGTGGATTTCAGTATGCAAGAATAAAGAGAGTATTTGGCATGGAGGAAATTACTTTCAGGAAATGCTTTCCAATTTTTTCATGTTTTTTGGGTCAAAATGTTTTGGAAAGCATTTCTTTAGGACAAAATATTGAAAAATGAGAAAAATAATTTCCCTAATGGAAGCAAGGAAAATAAGTTACATAATTGACATTCCAAGTTCAATGTCTCCTTTCTACCCACCCAATTCCCTAAATCCTACCCTTTTAACATCCCCAAAAGCCAAGCCCCGTCCCATCCCATACTATTTTTCTAGATTACAAAAATAAATTATCTATGAATCAAAAAAACATTGGCGAGAAAATGTCTGTGGAAAGACTAGCTAGTTAAACAAGTGGTGGTGGGCAAAGCTCGTTTTAATCGTCCACACACTTTCCATTTGAGGTTCCAACAAATGCTATGAAACTTGCACCGAATATGTACTTCCACCTCTGGTATAGTATGCATCAAGATGATCTTTTGAAAGTGTATAAGAGTAGTTGTTGACACCCAATTTTTACCCGTCACAGTGTCTAATTTTTACGAAACTTTGTATTTTTATTTTAAACATTTTTA
>JAABOM020015091.1:0-19087 GCA_011800125.2 Solanum clarkiae | reverse complement strand
TATCACAATCCAAAAACTCAAGATCTACTTTGATTCCTCACATCATCATCTCCTCCTTAGCTCTCAAGGTCCTCTCTTTAAATTTGTGAATCAATTTCCTCTACTACGCTACACGCATATACCTTCACACGCAGCTCTGACGGTTTAGTTCTCACCCAAGCAAACTATGTGAATGAGATTTTAAATGATGAGCTAATGAGCGACCATAAGAGTGTCAAAACACCAATGAGTGCCTCTGAGTTACTGAACTCATCTGATGGCACTCACCTCACTGATGCCACACGCTATTGTCGAGTCTTGGGCAGAATTCTGTACTTATCTCACACCAAACCAGACATAGCCTATGCAGTTAATAAATTATCTCAATTTATGCACGCACCATCAAACCTTCATTGGAAAGCTGTTAAGAGTGTCCTTCGATACCGCGTGGTACTATTCAACTCGGCCTACATGTTATTCTCATTGATAACTTCAATCTACATGTGTACTCATGATGCGGATTGAGGTGGGGACATCACTAACAAAGTTTCTATATCTAGTTACATCCAATTCCTTGGTCACAATTCGATTAGTTGGTCTTCAAAGAAGCAAATCACTGTCTCATGCTCCTCTACCGAGTCTGAGTATAGGGCGGTGGCTAATGCCCTTTCTGAAACCTTGTGGGTCACCAATCTCCTAAATGAGCTGAGATTTCTAGTACATCGGTTACCAACAATATATTATGACAATTTTTGAGCACATTCCTAAGCAAGAATCTTGTCCTCCATAGTCGTGTGAAGCATGCCACAGTGGACTTTCACTATGTTCAACACCATGTTGATATCAAAAAGGTTCGTGTTGTTCTTGTTCATAGTGCCGACCAAATAGCGAACACTCTCATAAAGGCACTGCCTAAACCTGCATTTAAGAAACATTTATTCAAGTTAGACTTTGTGACCCATCGTCTAACTTGAGGGGGCGTATTGGAACATCACGTATAGTAGCAAGTAGCAGTCCTTGTTTAATTAGGACACTTTATTTTCAATACCTTTCCGTGTCTGTTTAGATTACCTTAGTTTAGTTTGTTTTGGAGCCTTTTTCTGTAACTCTATTTAAACGCTTTCTTACTTCATTAAGAAGATATCATTTTTCCAACACATACTCTGTCTTAATAATTCATTCATGGGTCGATAATCAAGTCTTTGTTAATAGATTTGTTAATTTAGTGTGGTAGAATATATGGAAATGTAAGGGTAGGGAAAAACTTTGTTCTTTTTTTTTGTTTTTTTGTTTTTTGAAACACTTATTCCAACATATCCAGTTGATAGACACTTAGTTGGTATAATCATTTGTCTAATTTTATTTTTGATTTATAGAGAGATTTAATGGTGTATGCATATTTGATTCTTTTGCCGAAAGATTTTGATGTTCACCAAGTATTTGTAGGAATGTCTTAGCTAGAAAAAAATCATACTTCGCTTACACTGTTAAGTAAACTATGAATTTTGCATAATTCTTTTAAATTTCTTGAATATTTAGAATTGTACCATAAACTTGGTGTCATCTCAACATTAGTGAATGGTACCACTTTTTATGTTAACAATATCCATGTTATGCATTACCCTACGGTATAAACATTCTCACTTAGTTTTTAGTTTGATCGGCAGCAAAATATTTTCATTTGTCAGGATAAGATCTACTTGATACTTTCTGGACATATCAATAGCATCCACACTGAGAACTACCTAAAAAGGAACAAACTAATATGTCTAAAAATATTAACAAAGAAACGAAAAACTCAAATTTATATAAATAAACAAATAGTGATAGCAAGTAGAGAATATTTACTTACCATCACAAGGTAGAGAGGGGAATGTCATATTTATGTGAATGGGAAGATTTTCTCCACATATCATGTAAACACAAAATAGAAGAGAATTCTCACAGAAAAACTCGGGTATAGGCAACACAAATGACATGCAGTGGTTAGAACCAATCAGGTAAAGACCAACTTCACTTTTCACCCACATAAGCATTTATTTTAATGACAACAGAAATCCGCAGCCCCTACTCTATGAGTGTGCACAGGGTAAAACCTCCACTCATATGCAATAGCTCATAAATCACACAAGATAGATAATACACACTAGGTAAGTCCGATGGGACGAGCTCGATCGAGAAGGCAAACCTCTTACCATCAATGGCAAAGGGTTTCAAACTTGAGACCTCCAGCGCCCAAACCATTAGGCTACCCTGAAGGGTTCACCCACATAGAAATTGTCGCCTTCACCATTAATAGGTTACATCCTCTTTATCTGTTACTTACGAAATACCTATCTTTTTCTATTTTTAACATCCAAATCATCATGACAAACAAGAGAAAATAATTGGGGAGGGTGACAGATACGGAGTGGAAGTTCTCTGACTTAATAATAATCAAGTGTCATGGTAATCTAATGGCTAAGAAAAAGCAAAAATTCAAATATCTGATACTCTCATCTGCAGAACGTGAAAACTTACATATCAAATGAATCCCAATATTCGATGAATAAATCTATGCTAGAATACTCTACCTAAAATCAGCTGAAAGACCTCCAATGTCTAATCACTTTTCTCATTCTTTTGGGATTAGCTTCCTTGGTTGATGTTCCAGGGATTATGTACTGGGATCAAGCCAATATCTAAGAAGAAAGTGGTATTATACACCATATCCACCGAATAATCCTTTTGCGAGGAATCTGTGGAGGCAAATCAATGGAAGAGCAAGAATAAAGGTCCTGTCCTTGTGGGACAGAGTCTTGTGGTTTGTAATAGGAGGAAAATGAGTTTGAGAAATTAGAAAGTTAAGTGTCTGGACACATCATTCACCTAATCTTTATAACTATCAGGCATGCACCTTTTCTTCAAACCAACATCAATCAAAACCTCTATACTTGATGAAGATGGGAATTGTGATTAAAAATTAAACTCATCCTCTAACAATGAACCAAAAGTGTACTAAATAATCATTGGATTTAAGTTCAAATATTTTTCTATGAGAACACTTTGTAGAATAAGAGTAGTCGCAAGTTCTGTCATCTGAATTATCTTATCGAAATGAAAGAACCAAAGAGAAAGAAATCAAAGATAGCTAAAGCAAAAAGTTGAAAAAGTAACTAACACTCACAAGGATAAAGGAAATTTTCAAGATATTTTATTTCTGCACAACAATCATACTAGCAACTAATTATTTTAACTAGTCTTATTGTCCAAATTCAAGTAATAATTGAGTGATTACAATACAAAGATGGTTGATCATGCAACTGATGATGTATGTTATGTCATCCTCAGCATCTATGGCTTTTTTTCCCTTTGAAAAACTTGTTCAGACAGTTACTACCATCTAACTTGGTCAACAATAATAATAGAAGTGAAACTCTTTTTTCATTTTACCTTTACTAAAATCTTATAAAACTGAAAAGTGTGGAACATTATTTACCACTTTCAGATTTATAATAGTTGATCATACATGCTTATCCTTCTTAAATTCACTGGTTCCATAATTATTTTTTAGTTTAGATAATGTTTTACTTGAATTTAATTTTATAAACTCATTTACGAGCACAGGATCTTTTCAAATCATTTTTGCTGCTGCTATTGGATATTATTTGGAACACTCTTTTGCTACTGTCACTGGATATTGTATTTTGCAATCTTTTGATGCTTCTATTGGATGGCTTACTTTGTTGCTCTTTTGTGGGGATTGAAGCGATTGTTTGCTGTGATGCTAGGCTAGTTTACCCTTTGTTCTTTTGTGCATATGCAATAAATCATTACCTTTACATAATTTTCAAGATCAATCAACTATATTATAGTTACTTAGAAATTGGGCATACAACTATATTTCACTTAGAAATTTTTCTCGCTTCCTCTTAGATAAAAACTTATCAATAATATGGCTTCTTATTTAATTAGTTTGTTGAGTTCTGAGTTTAGATTTTACAATTATGTACTTTTGTCACGACCAGGACCTAGAGCCTAGATGTGACATGACATATGGAAACCCAATAGTCCCCAAACAAGCCTCAAGATATCAAAACTTGCATCATCGGTTCGTAAGCGTAATCAACAATCAACACATAGTTCTAAGGGACGAGAAAGTAGGACTCACGCTATGGGGGCAATTCGGGACCTAGGATCTTTCCATCAACATAAGAGTAAGTGGCATATCGGTACTTAAAGATAACCAAATACATAATATAGACTTAACCATAACTCATAGCATATATCGTAAAGAGGTTTACAAGGTGTCCAACAATTCCTCTACATAGATAGGTCAGGGGCCAAGACATACCCCGAGCTCATACTCAAGTACAAAGATGAAGAGGTAACATAGATAGATGGGTGGTGGTTCATCCTTGAAAGATAGGACTCACCACTACAAGCAAAACCAGAATCCAAGCTAAGCATCGAACGATGGATGATCAAGGTCCCTGGCCCCTACATGGAAAAAAATTATGTCGGCAAGAGTATACGTTTGTACGTTTGAATGTACTAAGTATGCGGGGTGCAATGCATGTAACTTACCAAAACCTGCATATAAATGTTAGATGAGAAGGGCACATGCTATCGAAAGAGACATATAACAAGGAATGTAAATATAACAAGATGCCATGAAATTCATGATGTATGAATTGCAAATGATGCTCATATTTATAGTGGGGATGTGACCTTAACCGACATGTGTAGTACCAAGTGAGCTATTACTTGAAATCCCGATGAATATCCCTCATTGGTAAAGAGGTGGTCTACTTGCCAAAGGTAAATCATACTTCACCTTATGGGAACACATCCCATTTCGTATGAAGAAACCTCCCTTATGGGAACACATCCCATTTCCTATGAAGAAACCTCCCTTACGGGAACACATCCCATTTCGGATAAGATTTTCACAAATCAAAAATCAAGTCAAATCATTTCTTCTCCTTATGGGAGCACATCCCATTTCAGAGGTATCTTTTCTTACGGGAACACATCCCATTTCGGAAAGGACCCTATACTAGGCACATAGCTCAAGGACAGAGAGCACCCCCTCAATCCATCGGTGCTAAGTCATCCTCCCACAAGAATACTTATAATATATCTAATCATATACTTTATTGAGATAACCGGAACTCCCCCGATCGCCGTTCACCGGGGCTTCGGTTGCCGACTAGAAAGTCTATCTATTCCTAATCTCCAATAGAAATCAAATCTTTGCCTGCTAGGAAAGAGGATAGCAAGTTCGATTTTTCCTCCACGTCGATAATGGAATATATGACAAAGGTGGATCTATTGATCGGTCATGTCATATAGGCTCGAGAAATTTGAGCATTTCGGAACGAAATAAAGTTTGCTAGCGGCGGGAATTTTTCTTGTAGCTTGGCTTCTTCAGGGTTTTACGAAGATCCTTTTCAGATTTAGAATTAAGAATTAGAACTTTTCCCCTTGATGTCCAACAAATTGTTTATCAATGACCGAATTCAAATTTTACAAAATAAAATTGGAGGGTAGACAAAAATCTCAATTTTAATTGAAAGAGGAAGAAAAAGAATTTTCTACTTAAATTGAAAGGCCCGTATCAATAATTCAGATTTTACGTACTCCACGTATTGCTTGATGTAAACTAAATAGTCATGGATAATTAAATTATGAGATTGGGGTTATGAAAAGAATCCTTTTGCTCATTTCTCCACCTTAACGACAGAAAATAGGATTGATCAAATTCTATTGAGTCTGACTCACTATTAGCTCGAAAATAAATATGTATTAAAAAGAATTCATTTTGACTCAAAAGAACAGCCTTTGCGGTTCTTATAACCCGATTTGAGGGGCGATCCATTTTTGGCTCTATATATGGAAAGTTAAAAAATCATCCATCGCCGTCTACCAAAACGACCGGAAATGTTAAGAGGCAATAGTTATTTTCTAATCATTTCAATGTATTCTTAGGCTTAAAGACCAAAACATAATTTCAATGTATTCTTAGGCTTAAAGGCCAAAACATAATTTCATGAGTCTATATACTCATGAATAGAAATAGCCCATTCATATATAAAATGGTGCAAGCACCCAAAATACTCAAAGGGCTAAAGTCAAAAACATATATATGATCACAATATTATCATAATCAACATCTTATCAAAATCATATCATAGAACATAATTGGGCTTAACCCAAAACATAATTTCTCAAAATAATCCATGTACATGAATGCATATGCTATGAATAATGAGGAAATGACATGGGTAATTAAGACATAATCTAAAATCAACATTTATAGTATGAAATTGAAGTGAAAACATAATTAAATCCATAGTGTAATCACTCATGCATAAATAATTCAAAAAGGGAACATGCATACTTATAATTTCATTAACTCAAAGTAAATCCTCATATAATGGTTTAAATCACATTAAAAAATCATCAAATAAACACTACCAATGCATCAATAGAATTTTAGGAATCATAATATTCAAAAACCCCAATTAAAGTAAGCAAAATTGATGATGTTCATGCTCCAATAAGAAAGCGATCACTCTTAGTAATTAACCTAATCGAAGGTTAGGATCGAATCCATAGGGAATAAAGGGTTTGACTATGAGAATTCACTATCAATCATTTCAAGTATCTATAACTAAAATCTCTAAATGGAGGGGTTTTGTGATTCAAGAACAAAGTAAAATAAACACTATCCTATAATGCGAGAAAATACTCAATTTTAGAGATAACTTGGGAATTGTGTTCCCCATGGCTCTTTGACTCGATTAACCTAGATAATATAACTACAATTATAGATTCGCATGTAGGATGGTAACTTAGGTTCTTCTAGCCCTCTTGTGAAGGTGAAGGTCGAATTTCACCATGGCGCTTGGACGACAACCATGGCATGCCAACTAACCGTTACCTATTGTCCCAATCAACCTCTCCTTGCTCAAGTTTGGTTGATTAGATGAGAACACATCAATCGAATCCTTTCATCTATTTATCTTTTTCTATTCATCACTACCTTGGTCGGGATCATGATAGTAGGTGGAGTTTGGTGTTGGCCACCACCAAACAACAACCATAACAAAGAGAAATAGACAATACATCAAAACCCCAATCATAGAAATGCACTAACCTAGGTCATCTCAAGTCAAATATCCATGGTTCCCACAACCCCAAGTTGTGGGTACTTAGCTACTCATGACTAAGGCAAAACCAAAAAAAAAACATGCAAATAAAAGACATGATTGAGAATTTTACCCAAAGCAATGAAGATTGAAGACACTACAAATTGCAAACCACAAGCTTGATAGATTGATAATAAGCACAAAGCAAGATTTGCAATCCCCAAAATTGGGTTTTCCAAGAGAAAATGATAAACTAAGCTAAAAACCTAAAAGTTGCCTTGAGAGTATATTCAAAGATCATGTTTTCTTCTTAATTTCGAATCTCCCTAACAAAATCCTAACTTAAAGTCTTTATTGTGTTTACAGAATAACCCTAAAAATTACACAGAAAAGAAAGTTGGTAGCTGGTATGCCTCATATGTACAACTCATAGGGTGACCTACGAGTTGTAGTTAGGGTCTCATCTCAAGTTCTTAGTATCTTGGACTCAATTGGTACGACCTACTGGTACGAGTCGTAGCTTGGGCTACAATTCATATGCTCTTCTCGTAGTCTAGGCTTTTAATTTTTGGTATAAAGTTTTGGCTCTCTTATTCCTGCTATAGGTACACCTATATGAGTTGTAGTCAAACCTATGACTTGTAGGGTAGTCTCATAGGATTGACCTCCACTTAGCAGATTCTTGATTTTTGGTCTCTATTTCTTGCTACGATAGCACCCTACAACTCGTAGCTTGGGCTACGACTCTTAGGTGAACTCGTATGTCCTATGCTTCAGCAAAATCTGCAATTTTCTCCAAAATCATGCCAACCTAACTTTTCTGCAAGAACAACATAAAAAATATAAAAAGTCGCAGCAAGAACTCATAAAATCCCTTATTTTAGGCATCAAATGTGCTGTATTTTGACAACACATCAAGCTTAATCTATGTAGACAATGAGAAATACATAGCAGCTATACCAAGGGCATATACATCATTCAATCTAATCTAGATACCCAAACAACATTTTCAAAATCAGATTGTAAAGCTACTAAGCACAACAAAAACATGATGATGAATCTGGAAACCCAACTATGATAATCTAAGGAGTATCAACCATCCACAATCATTGGTGTAGCCATATGTTAATCAAGTAGTGCAAATGCCCTCACAGAAAAAAGTCCTTTTTACTCACTCAAGAAGCATTTAGAATTCAGGAACCGAGGAAGCATTCTCACCCTCACAATTGAAATTCATGCACACTGACTAACACCAGAGGCTTGCCTCTGTACTCATCTTTCGGCTTGGTGACAGAGTGGATTTGGATCACTTTAGGACTTAAAGGCTTGTAACATAGGTTCAGGGGGCTTTGGTACGACATTTTAGGTAAGTAGTGACTAAAAGCTATCCTTGAACCATGTTTACCAACACTTTTGATTTCATAACCTAACCATTTTTACTAAATCCACCCTTATTCTCCTATTTCAATCTTTCCCCTAGTGCTTTCTTTCTATTTCAGCTTTGCCTTATTTCTGAACTCAATTCTTGTTGCTTTTTCTAAACTCAAGGCACTTTTAATCTCTTTTTTTTCCTCCCGAGGCTCATGATTTTTCATTTCTTTATTTCCCGACTAACCACCTCATTGTTATTACTTTACTACAATAAGGGCCACCCTTAACTTAGGCTTTTAGCCTAAGGTAAAGTACACAATATCTATTCCCCAAACCAGGGCCACAATTTGTAGCCACCCTCAACTTAGGCTTTTAGCCTCAATTAAGGTTCACATGTTCAAGGATAGACCAGGGCCAATATCAAGGTATTTCATCAAACAAGGTTAAGCTAATAAGGTGTCAAGAAAGAATGAGTACATGAAAAGCTCAAAAATTTGGAACAAGGGATTCACTCACTCATTTGATAGGTCATTTAGGCTAAAAGTGGGTTCGCTAAAAGAACAAAAGCCTAAGATCCTTCCCAAATCAACCACATCACCAAACCAATCTTAAAGTACTAAGGCAAGTTCTGAGTCCATACAAGATGCATGAATGCGAAAAAATAAGCTCAAAACACACATGACATTGCACCCACAATCAAGTATTGACTCACAGGTTATGCTTCAAGCCTCAACTTACCTTTACATTATCAGAATAAATATCACCAGATCATCAAAATAAATGAGTGCATCAATAATCACAATCTCAAAAATTTTGAGGGTACCTATTTTTTCAAATATTTCAAAAAGCATTTAAAGACTGTGTATATGCCAATAGGTAACACTACTATGAACTTTCACATTATCTACACTACCTAAACATGCCGATTCAACAAAAAATTAAACATCCACAAGGAAAAAGAATCACGACAAGAGAACCTTGGGATAAAAAGTAGGCTACTCAGACTTCACCTTAATCCATAACTTCCCACATCCCAACAAAATAGAATACTTTGTCCTCAAAGTAAAGACAAATAGAAGAGCTACAAGGGGCATATCTTGGGTTGCCTCCCAGGAAGCGCCTGATTTATTGTCGCGGCATGACGGGAAGTTTTTTTGCTCATGCCTCATCAAGGTCCCAGTCTTCCACTATCTTGATTTCTTCCGTATCACCATGTACAATTTGACCCTCTGACCGTTGACCTTGAAAATTTTACCATCGCGCTGCTTTCTAACTCGATGGCTATATAAATGAAAATGCGTACCACCTTGAAAGGTCCCATCCACTTGGATCTGAGTTTCCCGGGAGACCACTTCAACCTAGAGTTATAAAGCAACACTATGTCTCTTGGAGCAAATTGGCGGTTCTTAATTTGGCGGTTCTCAATTTGGCGATCATGCTGAACTTTCATCCTTTGCTTGTACAATGTAGAGCTCTCATATGCTCGCAGCCTAAACTCGTCAAGTTCATTTACTTGTATCAATCTAGATGTTGCTGCTTCATTCCAATCTAGATTCAGCTTCTTTAGTGCCTATAGTGCCTTGTGCTCAAGTTCAACTGGCAGGTGACAAGTTTCCCAAACACCAATTGATAAGGGGACATTTCGATTGGGGTTTTGAAAGCTGTGCGGTAGGCCCATAAAGCATTATCCAACTTTCTTAACTATTCAGTGCGATTTACATTCATTGTTTTGGATAGGATTTGCTTGATTTTCCTATTTGATACTTCTACTTTCCCACTTGTTTGGGGATGGTACGGGTTTGCTACTCAATGCTTTACACCGTATCTTTCAAGGAGAGCTTTGAATAGTCGGTTGCAAAAATGAGAACCTTCATTACTGATAATTGTCCGAGGTGTACTGAACCTGGAGAAAATATTTCTTCGGAGAAACCTGCTAACACTCTTACCCTCATTGTTCGGTAGAGGTACAACCTCTACCCATTTAGAGACACAATCAACTGTAACCAGAATGTACTTATTATCATGAGAGCTGACAAAGGGTCCCATAAAGTCAAGGCCCCAAACATCGAATAGTTCTATCACCAAAATTGGATTTATAGGAAGTTCGTGCCTTCGCGAAACCCCGCCCTCTCATTGACATCTATCACATAAATTGACATAATCATGGGCGTCTTGATGTATAGATGGCATATAGTAGCCATATTGTAACACCTGGTAATCAGTTCGAGCTCCACTGTGATGACCACCCACCAATGAAGAGTGGCATGCTTCAAGATTACTCATCATTTCCACTTCTGACACACATCAACGGATGATCCCATCTGCACAAATGCGAAATAAATATGGCTCATCCCAAAAGAACTTTTTTACATCGTGCATAAACTTGCAACGTTGATGGCTATTCAGATCAGGAGGCACTATATCACTCACCAAGTAGTTGACATAGTTAGCAAACCATGGTATAAGGTCATGTGAGGCCACAAAAATCTCTCATCGGGGAATGAATCATTGATGTCAACTCCATCATCAAACTTGACCATAGCTTTATCTTCCAATCTGGAAAGGTGATCAGCTACATGATTTTCTGATCCAATTCTGTTGATAACATCAAAATTGAATTCATGCAGGAGGAGTACCCATCTGATCAGTCTTGGTTTTGCATCTTTTAAGCCACTAGATATTTAAGCGCTGCATGGTCTGTGTGCATGATCACCTTAGCTCCCAATAAGTAGGAGCAGAATTTCTCAAAGGCAAAGACTAAGGCAAGCAATTCTTGTTTGGTGACTGTATAATTTTTCTGGGCCATATTTAGTACTTTTCTAGTATAATAGATTAGATGTATAATTCTCTCCCTTCGCAGCCCCAATACCACACCTAGTGCAACCCTACTTGCATCACGCATTAGCTCAAATGGTTATGACTAATATGGAGCCACAATAATGGGTGCCGAAGTCAACCTTCTTTTCAATTCTTCGGAGGCTTGCATGCATGCATCATCATATACAAACTTGGCATCTTTATCCAATAGTTTGCACGAAGGTTGTGAGATCTTAGAGAAGTCCTTTATGAACTGACGGTAGAATCTTCCGTGGCCTAGAAAGCTCCTGATACCTTTTACTGAAATTAGTGGTGGCAGTTTCTCGATAACCTCAATTTTTTGCTTTATCCACCTCGATTCCCTTGCTTGAAATTCTATGACCAAGCACTATGCCTTCTGTGACCATAAAATGATATTTCTCCTAGTTCAACACCAAATGACTCTCAACACACCTCTGCAATACATCACGCAAATGTAACAAGCATTCTTCAAAAGACTAGCCAACAAAACTAAAATCATCTATGAATACCTCAATAGTGCTTTCAACCATGTCCGAGAAAATAGACATCATGCATCTTTGAGACATGGCTGGAGCATTACATAATCCAAACAACATTTTCTTAAATGCAAAGGTACTATATAGGCATGTGAAAGTTGTCTTTTCTTGATCCTCAGGCGCAATAATGATTTGATTATACCTAGAATATCCGCCAAAGAAGCAATACTATCTCTTTTCTACCAGTTTGCCAAGCATGTGATCTATGAATGGTATAGGGAAATGATCTTTCTCAATAGAAGCATTGAGTTTCCTGTAATCCATACACACTCTCTACCTAGTGACCGGTCTCACGTGAATCAACTCATTCTTTGCATTAGGAACCACTATCATACCTCCCATTTTTGGAAAACATTGCACTGGACTAACCCATTCACTATCAATGATTGGCTAGATTACTCCTGCGTCCAACCACTTGATGATTTCTTTACGCACAACCTCTTGCATTAGAGGGTTCAATCATCTTTGATGCTCGATGCTGGGCTTGTAATCCTTGACCAATTGAATCTTATAAGTACTTATTCCAGGAGGTATGCCAATGATGCCTGTTGTCCACCCGATGGCCCTTTTGAATTGCTTGAGAACGGAGACAAGGGCCTCTGTTTAGGATTTGTTTAAATCAGCTGCAATTATGACAGGCAAGGTACTATTCTCTCCCAAGTATGCATATTTCAGATGTCTTGATAGTGCCTTTAACTCTAACTCTGGTGGGACTTCTACAGAAAGCTTTGTCGGTGGCGTTTCCCTGTTGCACAAGTCTAACTCTAACCTAGCCTGTCGCCTAGGCCCAAATGACACCCCAAGAGCATTCACCGTTTCCTCATAATTAGGTATACTGTCACCATCGAAATTCATCAATACCACTGCCAAAAGTTCAACTCCTAGCGTCAACTTTCCACTTCATCATCCTCACTTATTTTGATCATTGTGACAACTTGAAACTTACAACTCCTTCTATCTGGTTGGCCCACTTGAAACAAAACTGCCTCTTCACCAAACCTCAAGGTAAGCAGACTCTTCTCCATATCAATCAATGCTCTCCTTGTGGCTAAGAAAGGTCTCCCCAAGATGATAGGAATGCAAAATCAAACAGTCAAGTATAACAAATTCTGCGAGAAATATAAATTTGTCTACCTTGACCAACACATCATAACGTATCCCCACAGGCTTCTTGATTATTCTGTCTGCCATCAACAATTGCATCTTTATAGGAATAAGGCTTCCCAAATCGAGCTTTTTGAATATGGAAAGAGGCATCAAATTAATGCTAGATCCCAAGTTACATAGTGATCTAGCAAATGTAAGTTCCCCAACTATATATGGTATGGTGAATGCACCCGAAATCTTCACGCTTCTGCACCAAAGACTTCTTGGTGATGGCACTACAATGTTGAAAATTTTGGGAGAGGTCTTGGCTAACTTTGTGCTTCTTCTTAACCAGATCTTTCATCCATTTTGCGTAACGCGACATCCTCTAAAGAGCCTCAACTAAAGGGAAGTCCACTGACAACTTCTTAAGCATCACCAAGAATTGTTCAAAATTACCTTCCTCTTTTCTTTTCCCAAGCCTTTGGGGAAAATGTGGTGAGGGACTTAGAAAGGTTTTATATTTCTTTGGTTGCACGTTTGTGCTGGGCATCTCAGTCTCCTCGTTTATCCTCTTTTTGCCGCTTCTATTTCCAACCATTAGCGTAGGAGGATCAATAGTGATTTTGCCCTCCGAGTCATGATTGCCATGCAATGTCCTTCATTTATAGGATTTTGAACTATATTGCTTGGTAAGGTGTCCTTTTGGCATTGGTTTAATTGCAAAGAAACTTGCCCAAGTTATTATTCTTGTTGCTTAATCGCCACCAAGTTAGACTCTATTTTTTGGTTAATACTTGACATATCCACTTTCATACCCTTCAAGGTCTCATCTTGGTGATCGGCTCTCTTCAACAACTTTTCAAACATCTCTTCAAGCCTAGAAGTGCTTGGCATGACATAATGGTTGTGGGGTGGCACATAAGAAGCATTCCTATAACCATCTCTTCTAGCCCATTCGGCATCCGACATCCTCTCTCTTTCATAGTAACCTCCTCGGTTATCTTTATAGGCACCATCATGATTATAGTTCCGACCTTGATTCCTAGAACCTTGCCTCTAATAGTCCGAAGTGTACCCTTGAGGATTATTCTGGAAACTAGTCGCTTGATTACTCACAAAACAAACATCTTCATTAAAGAATGGATCTTCATAAATGGGACCCTTAAGAGGTTGATGAGTAATTGCTTTGACACTTGCTTGGTTTTGCTTCAAGACCAAGTCCATACTTGTGCAAAGTTGAGCAAGTTGCTCCATGATCTCTTCATTGACCTTTGCTTGCTCATTATTGGTGTTGACTGCACAAGACATCTTTATTTCACCTTGCTCTCGTTGACCCTATGATCTATTGATTTTACCCACTTGCTCCATCCTTGTGGCTATCAATGCAAAAGGTTGGTCAAGAAACATGCCTCCCATGACTGTGTCAGTGAAAGCTTGACTATTCTCATCAAGTGCCTAATAGAAAATCTCAACCAAGGCATCATCAACAATCTTGTGATTAGGGACCTTTCTTAAACATTTGTTAAATCTCTCCCATCTTGTGCTAATAGTCACCCAACAATTGCTCAAAGTTGTTTATTTGATCCTTGATCTTCAACTTCTTAGATCATGGGAAATATCTTTCAAGAAACACTCTCTGAAGCTCTGCCCAACTTGTTATTGTACCTGGAGTAAGCTCCGAAAACCACACAGTTGCATTCCCAGTTAGGGACAATGTAACACTCTTAAACCAATGCATCAAGAGAAAGATTTTGTGTCCCCATGACACTCTTGCAAACAAACACCACATTATAGAGATGATGGTGGGGATCCTTTAAGGGTAGCCCTGTGAATAATCTACGGTTTTGGAGCATTTGAAGTAATTCACTCGACACTGAGAACTTAGCATATGTCGGTAATGGAGGCAACACTATTGCACCAGTAATGTCCATGGCCATAGGGTTCAAATGATATTGGTTCCATCCATAAGCATTTTCGTTGAAGTCCCTAAGCTGTGGTATGTTATCCTGTGGTGGTGGATTCTCCTCTCTTCCCATATCATCCATCATATTTATATCCTCCTCAATTGCTATATCCTTATTCACTTGAGCCATTCTTCTAAAGAGTCGATGGATCTCCGAATTAATTGGAGCTAAGGGATTGCCTTGGCTCCTTGTATTGGGCATACAACCTAGTACACCTTGCAATAAATTCAAACAACAAGAACAAAAACATAAGTAAAATACTAGAAAATGTTAAAATTAACACTAGAACTAACTAATAGTGAAATCACGTCAAAAACTAGTTGTGTTCCCCGACAACATCCCCATAATTTTTGATGATTTTCACACTCCAATAAGAAAGTGGTCGCCATTAGCAATTAACCTAACCAAAGGTTAGGATCGAATCCACAGGGAATACAGGGTTTGACTACGAGAATTTACTATCAATCATTTCAAGTATCTATAAATAAAATCTCTAAATTTGGGAGGGGGGGTGTGTGATTCAAGAACAAAGTAAAATAAACACCATGATGCAGGAAAACACTCAATTTTAGGAACAACTTGGGAATTGTGTTACCCATGGTTTGTTGACTCGATTAACCTAGATAACATAACTACAATTAGAGATTCACATGAAGGATGGTAACTTAGGTTCTTCCAGCCCTTTTGTGAAGGTAAAGGTTGAATTTCACCATGGCGCTTGGTCGACAACCATGGCGTGCCGACTAATCATTACCTATCCCAGTCAATCTCCCCTTGGTCAGGTTTGGTTGATTAGATGAGACCACATTAATCGAATCCTTTCATCTATTTCTCTTTTCTTGTTCGTCATTACCTTGGTTAGGATCGTGATAACGGGTGGGTTTTGGTGTTGGCCACTACCAAACAACAATCATAATGAAGAGAAATAGATAATACATGCAAAACCCAATCATAGAAATGTACTAACCTAGGTCATCTTAAGTCAAATACCCATGGTTCCCACAACCCCAAGTTGTAGGTGTTTAGCTACTCATAGCTAAGGCAAAACCAACAAAAATACAAATAAAAGACATGATTGAGAATTTTACCTAAAGTAATAAAGATTGAAGACACCTTAAGTTATAAACCACAAGCTTGATAGATTGATAATAAGTACAATGCAAGATTTGCAATCCCAAAAATTGAGTTTTCTAAGAGAAAATGATAAACTAAGCTAAGACTTAAAAGTTTCCTTGAGAGTATATTCAAATATGATGTTTTCTTGTCAATTTCGAATCTCCCTAACAAAACCCTAACTTAAAGTATTAATAGTGTTTAAAAAATAACCGTAAAAATTATACAGAAAAGACAGCTGATAACTAGTACGCCTCAATAGGTATGACTCGTACGGTGACCTAGAGTCGTAGTGAGGGTATCGTATCAGGTTCTTGGAATCTTGGACTCAACTGGTACGACCCACTGGTATGAGTCGTAGCTTGGGCTATGACTTGTATACTCCTCTTATAGTCCAGGCCTTCAGTTTTTGGTCTAAAGTTTTGGCTCTCTGATTCCTGCTACGCGTACACCTATACGAGTCGTAGTGAGACCTATGACTTGTAGGGTGGCCTCGTAGGGTTCACCTCACTTAGCAGATTCCTGATTCTTGGTCTCTATTTCTTGCTACGATAGCACTCTACGACTCGTAGCTTGGGCCAGACTCGTAGCTTGGGCTACAACTTGTAGGTGAATTCGTATGTCCTATGCTTCAGCAAAATCTGCAATTTTTCTTTAAAATTATGCCAACCTAACTTTTCTGCAAGAATAACACAAAACACATAAAACCATAAAAAGTCGCATCAAGAATCACAAAATTCCTTGTTTTTTAGGCATCAAATGTGCTGTATTTTGACTGCACATCAAAAATCTATATAGGTTTTCTTAAAAATAATTTTGAGTCACCTTGATTGGAAGGAATCATGGATCAACCCACATACCTAAGACTTTGAGTTTCTTGAGATTGAGTTGTGAAAGGCTTGAAGTTTGAAAGTGGGTCTTGGAATCCAAAGCTTGCTCTTGAGTTTCCTTGAATTTCTATTGGGGTCTTGTTGGAGGCACTTTAAAGAATTTGAGAATGTATTTGAGATGAAAGTAATGACTTTGATCCTTTGGAATAGGGTTTAGATTTTTTGGGAAGGTTAAGATAACATTAGAAGTCCAAAAAGATCATTAGAATAAATAAAATTTACGAAAATGCCATTCATGAAACGGAGGAAAAATTGGCAAAGTGTTGCCTCACTGGAGGCTTGACTGGCCGTGTGGCACTCCATGGGTCGTGTGGCTCTCCACGGTAGTGTGGAGTGCCCGTGAGACAAGACTTAGACTCAAAATTGCAATTGGAACATTTGAGAAAAAGTTAGCATCGACGTCACTTTAACGACCACTTTCACGGACCATGTGGTATTACATGGATTGTGTAGTGGTCCGTCCAACCATACTTGGTGGGAAAAATGGGAGCATAAGGCTCAACACCTGGCCAGAAAGCTCGTCAAGCATGCCACGACCCGTGAAGATGGCCGTGGCACAACACTTAGCCACAACACTCCCCCTCATGCCAACCTTGTCTTATTTGCACACTCACGACCCTCCAAATGGTCAATGGCAAGCCACATGGCTAGTGCCACTGGCTGTTCACATCGTTTGAACCAAAAAATGGCCTTTTCCATCCCCAATCCATCCAAATGTCCCATCCAACACATCACTGGTCGTCAATCTGCCGTTTGACACCACTGCAGAAGAGGGTCTCATGAAAACAATCATAATCCTTCATCCAACATCAAAATGAGGTGAAACCAAGTGCGTTGCAAAGCTAACTCAAAGGAATTCCCATTCCTTAGGCCAAAAAAGGACTTTTCCAGTCCAATCCATCCAAACGGTTCATCCAAGGTCACATTGCCCATCAAACTGTCCGTGTGACATCACTTCATAGGAGGGTCTCACGAAAACGACCATAACTCCTTCATCTGACATCGAAATGAGGTGAAACCAAGTGCATTGCAAAGATAACTCAAAGGTCTTTCTTTTCACATACGTGGGCCACCCAGTTCCAAGTGTGCTAAAAGTTATGCTCCTTTAAATTTGACCCTTCTACCAGTACTTGGGTCAAACTTAGCCAACGAAAATCCCTTTGAACTTGGCTCGACATAGAGGGCCTAGGATGACCTTAAACTATATATATAAGTGTGAAAATTCTGGGACCTTACAACTTTATTGATATATTCTTTCATTTGCTTGAATTATTGATTCTACACAATACATTCAGTTCTAATATTTTCCTAAAGACAATGCCAATCTCCGTATATTTGCAATGATTTATTTCACTCCTCCGAGTTTAAGGTAAGTTTTTAATTTGTTTAATGACTTAATTTCTTTTTCCTTCTTGATATCTCTGTGTTCTTACGCATATGTTTGATTCACTGAATAATAATGTTTGAAGTTTATTGCCAAGGTTTTTTCATAAGTAACTTCCAAATACAAACTCCTTATTAGAAGCGGCTAGAATCAGACAGGTCATCATCTCAGACTTTCTATTCTGCTCCTGCTTCTTAGATAAAAATGGCATCAACAATTTGATTATCATTGCATTTGCTTAGCTTTGCTCTCTGTTTTATCCGGTATGTATCTCCTTCTCCTTTGGGTATATTGTCTTTGTGTACTGGTTGTGTTTTCTTTGCTTTTGGGTGTGACGATTTGAACTGAATTTTGGGCTTTTAGATTCTTACTTAGCTGCTAGGATATCATGTTAGCTTCAGCCTTCCACCTAACTAAATGTCTTAATATTACAACTCAAATTGGGTTTCAACCACTGTATTCTAATTTTGGTCGAATGAAACGTGGCATCATCAATTTATGACATCTTGTATTCATCTTCTGGTGTTGTGCTTTCTTTTCTCCATTTGATTCCAAAATTTAACATGCATCTAAATAGCTTTTGCTTTGTATTTGTTTGTGGAAATTCCTCAATCATAGAACTTACACTAAGAGGAAAGAGAAATTCTAATGATGTATTTCTCATGGCATACACACACACAAACAAACACACACATAAACACATACACACACACGCACACACACACACACACACACACACACACACACACACACACACACACACATATATATATATATATATATATATATA
>JAABOM020015080.1:0-19093 GCA_011800125.2 Solanum clarkiae | reverse complement strand
TTTGCTACAGGTTTGATTTATGCATGTTTACCCATTTCCTTCGGCTTATGAGTTCTATCTGTTTTATGTACTTCCTGTTTTACATATTCGGTACATCTTTCATACTGACCCCTTCCTTCGGGAGGGGGGGTGCGTTCATGCCCGCAGGTACCGACGAGCAGCTGCGAGACCCTCTTGCCTAGGACCTCCAGTTTCAGTCGCAGTGCCCCTTTGTTTCAGGAGCCAGCTTTTGGTAGCTTCTTGTGTTCCCACGTTTTGTAAATATGTTAGTATATGTGTACTGTTCAACATTTGTATCTAGAGACTGTGGATACTAGTGGGTTGCGGGCATATGAGAGATATTTGAATACACGGTTTGTGGTATGATTTTGGGTACTTGATCAGGCGGCGAGACCGCATTACTCTTTGTATGATATGTTTATTAGGCGGCAGGTCCGCAGCCTTTATGTATATGTATAAAGAGATATGTATGTGTATTGCTGCCTAGGATATCACTGGATCTTATTTGCAGGTGAGGTTAGTCAATAAAACAGAGGGAACTCTGCCGAAATTCCGGCAGGTTTTCAGGTCGGATAAATGGGGAATTTCAGGTTATTATGTGTCAAGGTGTCCCTATCGGGCACTGATCACGACCCTAGGTTGGGCCGTGACATATTCAAATTTATACTTTTATTAATAAAAAATTAAATAGTAGTAAATTTTCAATAATTTTGCAAATATACTCAAATAAATCATAATAATATAGAAAAAATTATTATAATTATTTTGGGAAATGTAACAAAAAAATGATAATAACCAAGATAAAAGTGTTGTCACGCCCTGAGCATACAATCTGGACATGGCTGGTACTTGAAAACAATTCTTGGTCTAAAGTAATTCTTTAGCCTAGCGGACTCACTCAATTGAAGGATTCAATATGCATGCAGAAGTTTTATAAGGTGATTTTTTTAAGAATATTTAATAAAACTCAAAGAATCTCAATCCTATATTTTATACAAAGTCTTAAAATATCTTTTGATATAAACAGAAACAATGCTTAAAATATTAAAATGAATAAATTGAACTGACTTTAATAACTTTGTACATAAAGCCTCTACTATACTGATGATATGTACCACAACACGACCCATAACTATCTGACTATAAAACAAAGAAATTGAACTACTAACGGGAGCCCTCTAAAAGCGAGGAGGTCTTATCAACTGCTGATGGGAGGATGTCTTACTGAATATCTGTTGTTCGATGTACTTGAACATCATAAAATGATGCAGCACCAAAGAGTTTCAGTATATGAAATGTACGATATGAAAAATTGACAAACCAGAAACTCGAAATAGGATGCTCAACTCAGAGACTTAACTCAAAAGTGATCAGCAACAAAAATAGTGAACTGTAAATAAAATATTATTTTAATATGAATATAACTCAATGTATGAAAATTAAAATACTCAAATGCTTCGCATTGAAATATAGCTCAACTTAAGGCTTAATTCAAAAATAACTCAGTAATAAAAATAATGCAATATAAGTAAAACATTTGTTTTAATGCATAAATAGATGTAACTCATCATATATGAAAATAATATACTTTAGCTTGGGGAGCTTCTCTAATCGACAACTACCACTATGAGTTTCGTGATGATAAAATGTATTGCCCATATTGTCAGGGCCATCCAATATATTGCTAGGGTAAGGGTTGAAACTTAACTAATAGATCTATCTACCTTACCCATCTTAGTAGCATACAAGGAGTAGTATATGCAGGTTATATAGTTTATAAGTTTGAGTTGTTATTACACTTACCCATATTGATATATTTTTAGTACTCCTAAAATTATCTATATGCTTATAAATTAAGAGTGTAATTACTTAAATGCTCATTCAACCTTTTGGGTCTCAGCCAGCTTTAGCTTTCTCAATTTTTTACTTCTCTTTAAAAGAGTAGAGTCTCTATTCAATAAAGACATAAAGTAACAGTATATTTCTCAACTAGATTTCAAAATCATAGCATAGGGATACTCTTATGCATGTTCAAAATATAGTAAATAGATTTCTTATACAACTCATGCAAAAATTACAACTCAACATGTTTCACTAACTTAACTCATACTTTCGATTTGGTAGTTTTAAATGAATTCGTTAGAGTTATGAATATATGAAATATGTCTTAACATTCGTAACTTAATTTGATAATAGAGTAAAGTAACATAATAATTCATTTTAAAGAGATTGTATATGCATATAACTCAAAGGATTTACTCAAAACAAGAGGGAGACTTGAACTCAACTCATACTTTAATTTGGATGGAAACTAATAGTCCATAGGAATAAAAATAGAGTTAAAATAACTTTTGGGGAGCATTATGTAGCTATAGCATGATGATTCTTGAGAAATTTGGAAAGTGGAATTCAACCCTAGCTTTTTGTAACAACTTGAAAATTCCTAAGCTAAGATTTGAATTTCCCTCTTATGCGTATGAGATTCATACCGAGTAATTATAATCTGGAATATATACATCAAATCTTATTCTATTTTCAAGTGATAGATTTAAGATGAATTAAAGTCGCAAAAATCCTTTAACACAAAGTTAAGTGAAAACCTTCCTTACCAATAGAGTATCGATATAAAATTATATTCAATATAGTGATACAGTAACTTCAACATTGTTATGTTAAGGTCCTTTGCTAAGCATTTTAAGTGTTTTGAATGTTGTTTGAGGTCATAAGGGATACCCAAAGCCAAGTCAAGTTCAAAATTTTTTCATCGGCGAAGTTTAGGTATGATCAATTCATAGAAGGATCAACTTTCAATGGTCATATATCTCAGCACATAATGAGTTAGGTAACCAATGATTTATCTAGTGAAATATATTTGAATTAGCTTTCCAACTCTTCTAATTTCATCTTAATCGGAGTTCATAGTAAAAAGTTATGAATGTTGACTGAAATGTATCCGGACTATCAAATTCGACGATCCGCCGAATTTAACTAACAAAATGATCCAAAAAAGCTTTAAAACTTTAAAAAAGGTTGGGATGGGGGAGGGGGGTCCCTATTCAGCGGTTATGACGGAAACCCCTAGATCGCCATTTTAGCCTTTGAAACTCATCAGAAGGTCATATTTTTAGTTTTGATGATTATTTAACTTTTTCAAAAGGTTATTTTGTACCTTTTACCCCTAATTAACTTTCCTAAGCCTATCATATGGCCTAATAACCTCTTATTAATGTATAAATCCCTGAAAATATTAAAATCTTGCGTTCAAAGTTCTCCCAAAGAAGAGCCTAGGGTTCTTCATATTCAAGTGCAAACTAAAGGTTTCTTCAAGAGATTTTTATCTTTAAAGTATGTAAGACTATCTAAAACATGAAAAGAGTTCTTTCATATGCCTCATAACTCGAATTAATTGAATTGTGAACGAGTTAGTCTTTCATGAATGATTTCTTGAGTTTTTCCTGAAATCCTAGAATATTCTCACTTGCTATTATATAATTGATAGTTCTCATGAGTTAACTTCTTGAATATATGAATTGCATTAATGACCAAATAAACCCTGGTTATATTGGCTCTTAAACTTGGAAATAGAATAGTTATGAAAATATTGAGTTTACATGCATTTTTCTTTGAAGGTTTTCTTGTAAGCTATATATTCTACGTATTTTTCATTCTTAATGATAATCATGAACTTGATTTACTGAAAAAATATTTTTACGTAAATTATGTCATAAACCCTAGATACTACTTGAAAAATTTACGTGAATGGACCTACGAGGTGAGTCTAGAGCCTTGACGTGATGAATGTTGATTGTGATGTGAACGTGATGATTGTGTTGATAGAATTAAATGGTCTCATGAGTCACCATAAATTGGACTCAAATGATTGATTTGAATTCATAGTCCTCTTAAATAATGGTCTAAACCACTCTTGAAAGACGTGAGTTGAGAATTGATTAGATGATTGATAGGCTATAAGGCTCGATTGTGACAAATTGATGAATTGATAAGAGTCCCTATGACAGTCATTGATTGGATTGATAGGAGTATCGAGCCTTAAAAGGAGTATCGAGCATCAAATTGAGTGACAGTAAGTCCAGCTCGAACTCAATAATTACTTCACCAACGTAGGAGAGGATTGAAACCATTAAGTCGGATGTTTCCTCTTGATAGGTCCATGAAACAATAGAGGATTTATTTGATTGGATCCATGTTGGATCGGTTCATTCTTTACCCTAGAAAAGTATTGCGTGGTTATGACAACATCAATGGAATTGTTGTACGATCACTAGCTCATAAGTGATTGTTATCAAATAACTAAACTCCAAATATGACATGATAATAACTTAATTATATTGGATGAGAATGGTATCTGTCTAAACTATATTTTTACTTGACTTATGACATTGTGATTGAGTTTCTTATCTTGTTGAGTTGAGTATCTATGATTGTGTTCTTTCCCTTCTAGCTATTTTACATCCATACATTTCATGTACTGACGTCCATTTGGGCCTGCATCATTTATGATGAAGAAACAGGTACTAGAGATCGTCAATAATTGCTTTGTTGAAGATCTATTCCAAATGTTAGCTGATTGGTGAGTCCTCCCTACTTTTGGATTGTCACGACCCGGACCTGGGATCTTGGAGTGACATGGCGAATGGGAACCCGATATTTCCCAAACAAGCCTCAAAGTATCCAAATTCATATCATCAGTTCGGAAGCGCATTCAAAATTAAATACATAGTTCTAAGGGATGGGAAAGTAGGACTCACACTATGGGGATATCTTAGGGAAAGGGATTAGCATGAATTCACATAGCATATAATACATAATGACTAAAGGGCGGGTAAGTATGGCTCACGCTATGCGGGCACTTCGGGACTTAAGATCTTCCACACTTCCACATCAAACATACATATATAACATAATTCCTATAATCAAACCATAATAGTCATAACCAAAAGACAACCATGATCATAAGGTTCAAATACAACACATAACATATAGACCCAACGAGAGTCTACAAGATGTCCAACATGCCACTAGTCATAAGATAGGACATGTGCCACTCACCCTCAAAGTATAGATAACATAAACAAAAGCAACTTAAGGTAGAGGAAGGGTATCTTGTCCTTGGAAGATAGGACTCACCACAATCAATGTCTCAAAATCCGATCTAGTCATCGAATGGTAGATGAAAGTAATCTCCGGTCCCTACATGGTGAGATCATATAGGCAAAAGTATGCGTTAGTACTTTGAATATACTAAGTATACGGGGGTGTAATGCATGTAACTTACCAAAACCTGCATATCAAGGTTAGATGACAAGGGCACATAATATAGAAAGAACTAATATCAAGGAAATTAATATAACAAGATGCTATGAAGTTCATGATACATGAAATGCAAATTATGCTCATATATAATGGGGATGTGACCTTAACCCATGTGAGTAAGACCAAGCGATCTATTACTTGGAGTCCCGATGAAATCCCCTCATCGGTAAAGAGATGGTCTACTTGCCAAGGGTAGACCATACTTCACGTTATGGGACAACTCCCATTTCGCATGAAGTAACCTTCCTTACAAGAAAACTCCCATTTCGGATAGAATTTTCATAAATCACAAATCAAATCAAAGTATTTCTTCTCCTAACGGGACAACTCCCATTTTGGATGCATTTTTTTCTTATGGGACAACTCCCATTCAAGAAAGAAAAACTATGGTAGGCACATAGTTCAAAGAAAGAGAGCAAACTCTTCATTCATTGGTGCTAAGTCGTCATCCCATAAGAATACATACACGTGAATATATATATGGTTTCAGAGACAATATTCATTTCCAAGATCATTGATACGTCTAAATTTATACTCCAAACAGAATAGTAAAACGGTCATTGATCAAATATAGAGCTCAACTGGAGTTGAGGTTGATCCCACAGGGAATGCGTGAGAATATATCTATTAGCACCATTTTCAGATGTAATATCTATTCCCGAAATAAAAGTGCATACAGTAAATGTGGAGGAGTTTTGGTTTGTCAAACTAATTTACTAAAGTAAACAATAGATGAGTGCAAGAACAACTAGATTTCAAACAATTTATGCAAAGCTAGGATTGCATTCTCCATGACATCTAATACGATAATCGAATCTAGTGGTAAGCTCGTTCATGAATACGTATAAAAGATCTAACAAGTTATGTAACATCTAATTCACCTCTCGGTCCCTCTTAGATGCATATCATTCATTACCTTTCGGTCTCAGAAAGTATACGTACTAACCCTTATTGTTAATCCAAAAATACTTTCACCTTTCGGTCTCAAGTACTCAGACTAGGTTAAAAATCTCGAATTTCCATCGTAGAACTCTTTTACTAATCAAAGCATCCCTTTCAGGCATGTAATGAATAAAGGCTTATCCTAATGCTTCGACTCATCAAGGAAGAAACTATAATGAATATTAATACGATATATATGCTAACAAATCTCGAGATTTACCCCATATTCGCCTATCTTATTGATTTGTCATGGTTCCCACAACCCTAATTGTGGGTTTAGCCTAACATATTCAAGGAATAAAACTCACAATGATACAAGGAATTCATAATAAGTGACTTACTATTGAAGAATCGATGAATCCATAAGTTACAAGCTTGAATTCGATAAGAAAAATCCCAAAACTTTGTAAAATCTCTAAGAAAATAATTTTTTCAATATTTCCTAGCTCTAGCCGTCCAAGACTGAGTAAAAAAATAAATGAAATAACTATTTATATATAAAGAAAACCTAATCTTAATTAAAATAGGAAAAATCCATCGGCATAGACACGGGCCACCACACTGCTCCTTGTGATGGTAGACGGACCGTCAAATGGTCCGTGTGGCTATCCTTAGCCTCAACTTCGCTGCTCATCATGTGCTGCCAAACGCTCAGGCAAATGGCTCGTATGGAGGATGACAGTCCGTGAAACGGGCCGTCTATCGTGCCTTTGCCATTTTCGCTCAAATTCTCCCACACGGCTCCCTGTCACGGGCCGTGGTTGATCACATGGTCCGTGACATGCTCCGTCCAGTCTCTCTTAGCCCATTTTGCTGGCTTTTCAACGGTAATGCCTTCACGTCACTTTGATGGTGGGTTGCACGACCCGTGTGACGTCCCACAGTCCGTGACACGTGCCGTGGGCCTTTCCTTCACCAAATAACCACTCCATCAGCCAAGTGTGAGGCCACGATAGGCCTCAACGGTCTATGTGGAAGCACACGAGCCGTATAGGCCCCCGTGTGCCCACACTTGGTTCCATTTTTAGTCCTCTTTGCACTTCTTTTCATCCTTTTTCTTTCTCACTCTCATTTCTCCCATGCCCTAGTCTTTTTCCTGAAAAACAACAAAAACAAACATCAAAATAACAAGTTTGCTTGAAAATGCGCAAAAATACTTTGTTTAAAGTGTTATACAATTCATATTTCTATGACTCATTAACATCCTCAACTTAGAATGGTTGCTAGTCCTCAAGTAATAACAACTTAACCAAACAATGCGTAAACACAAGTGTTCACTTAGACTATGGATCGCCCCACCATTTTTCAACGCATATGCCTGCTAACAAGTTCAAGAATGTGATCACACTCCCAAATGGACCCACAAAGCTTAGGAAAACATTATGCATGCATGGTCAGTCCATATATGATCAGGAATAAAGAGACCCCCAGTTAAGTTAGCAATCAATTAATGCAAAAGATAGTTCCCTCACCAAAAAGATGTCTCACACTCAACATAAGCATGTAGAATAGAGACTGGAATGTAGTCACTCACTCTCATAAATGACTTCCAGTGGACACACGCGTCTCGATTATGAACTTGCCCTTATTTTCACCACCTTAACTCTTAAATGGCCTTTTTAGGATCACATTAGGACTTTTGCGAATTATAACGTAGGCTCGGGCACGGTTGAGGTATATTTAGGATTAAAGTGACTAATCGGCCTCTCCCAAACACTTGCTTTAACAAAGCCATTTTTTTTGGTCACCAACTTTTCTTACCCCTATTTTTCCCACTTTATGTAGTACAGGAAGTGATTTCGGTGCTCATTCACTCATTTTTATTCTTTTTCTTTTTTGCTCATTGCTTTTCTCATGGTCACAACCGATTTTTTTCCTCCTTTTATCACTTTATTCTTTTCCTCACTCATTTTTCTTCTCTCCCTGCACTAGCCACTCTCAACTTAAGCCTTTGGCATGGGTCAAGGTTCACAATATCTTTCAACGGACCAGGGCCAACATAAGTCACCCTCAACTTAGGCTTTTGTCCTAGGCGGAGGTTCACAATGTTCTTGGAGAGACCAGGGCCAAAATAGAGATTAACAAATAGATTGGGGAGGTGAATTTGGGTGATTACAAAGAAAAGGTCCATTTAGGCTCAACTTTTGGTTCGAAGGGACAATTTCATTTGGTTGGCCAAATTTTTCTTGGCTAAGTGACAATTCATCAACAATGGCCTAAGATCTCATCCTAATCCAGTCATTCAATTATTTCAGTGGGACTAACAGGTCTCACAAATGCGTCGACAAAATGATGCAATTAGCTCACACACACATGCACATCTTCTACACTAGTTGGTGCTAAATCACATAGGCCTACTTCATTCATCAAAATACCAACCATACACATATAATACTTACCACAATCATGCAAGTTAGTCAGGATGAGATGCAAACACATATCTACTTAGCATTGTTAATATGAAACATCACAAAGATCAACACAAGGGTCACCCTAGACTTCTGTGAACACTTATATTTACAAAAACAATAAGACCTAAACATGTCAATTCTATTAGATAATACACTTGAGAGAAAAGAAACATGGCAAGAAAAACTCTCAAGTGGAAAGATGCCCCACCCCCTCTAAAAAGATAGTGTAGTTCCTTCACTATACTATAACAGAAGTTAATGAACAGATAGGGGATAGAGCATACTTGGGACGCCCTAGGCGTTAAGAGTGTCCGTGGGACTAGACCCCCTGGGGTATTATCATCAGCACATATACCATCCGGTCCAAAGGTGCTAACTGAGACTCCTACCGATGTCGCCTCTGCGGCCAGCCACTCTCGTTCTGCTCGTTCAGCTGTTCCTTGGCGCTGGGCCTTGGAGGCCTTGCACATTTGTCGGTCTTCTTCCTTCTGTGGGTCACGGGGAGGACTCTTTTGGTGACTGCGGCTCTTACCCTTGTCCGTCCTCCTGAGCTGCTCAGTGGGTGGAGCGGGTGCCTCAGGTGGGGCTGGTGGAACTCCCCATATCTCGTCCAGAACCGGCACCGCGAAGATGTTGAATAGGTTCATCCACGACTCTATAGTCGGGGCCGGTGCAGAGGCCTGGTACTGTGCAGTCAGCTTAGCAATTTGAGCCTCCATACCATTCACTGTCTATACCAGATCCTTCATTTTATCATCAGTCATACTCCCGAACATGCTGTGGAAGTATCCCTCCAATGTGCTGACTTGGCCCTACAGGGTGGTGATTTGGCTCCTAAAGGCATCGTTATGTTAGTCCATCACCCGCTGTGAATGAGACTAGAGGACATGGAGAATCCTATCTATTATCTGATCAACAACGGTCCATGTCTGCCACTGGTCCGCTACCAATCTGGACAAAAACTCATAAGGCACATATGTGTACCCTTGCTGAACTGGAGGAGCTGCTCCACTACCGTCGGGCTGCTCAGAAACCGCTCCTGCTGGTGGGGCGGTGGTATAGTATTCAAATGGCAAGGTTTGCCATGGAGGTGAAGATAGGAAGTTCGACGACCCCCAAGTGAACGTGTTCTGCTCGTCATGAGTGGGTTTCGGACATCCTCAATCAGGGCAATGTTGGCTGCACCCTTGGGAGCTATCTTCTTGTCCAAAAAATGAGTAGTGGGAACACCAACCTATTTGCAAATGGCACGAACCAAACAAGGGAATAGCATGCCAATCATTTCAGATAAAGCCCGATCCCGCATCTCAAAGGCGATGATTCATCCCACATTGACTCCGTACCTAGATAGAAGGCATGCGATTAGAGAGTCATGCGAAGGTTGGAGTGTATTATCATTCCCTATGGGTCTCAGCCTGGCCAACACCATCGACCACCAAAATTTTGCAGCAAATGTCAACAATGCTTTGGCAATAGGACACTTGGGGTTTGTAACCCAAGGCATCTTCGCCCCTGAATGGCTATTGGCTCTACGATCCATCCCAATAGTGCAGCCCTGGATGATGAATCAGACATCCGCACCGCGTCCATAATTTGTATGTGTCTATCCATAAACTGGGCATTTGGAGGAGCTTGGTAGTCTGGCCCAAATAGGAATCGCTTGATGGTGGTTTTTGATATATTCACTCATGTACCACGTACCTTTACATATGACCATGGGGACCTAGTAAAGGTGACCTGTCTCTTCACCTTCCTTAATTGGCTACCCTATACCGAGTTCAGCAGACTAGCGACATAGTTGGAATAGAACTCTTCAACAATAGCGGGCCTATAATACCTAGGTGGTTGTGCCATCCAACCGAACTTATATGAAATGAAAGTATCTCTGATTTCCATAACTCTATCAAGTTGGTCAGTGATTACCCGAACCTCCAAAAGGACCGACCACTGTTTGCACCCCTCGGAACCTTTTACAAGTCCATTGGTGTAGATATCCTTAGCGTCTAGGATTGTCCACCGACCCCTCAGAAAGACAATGAGTGCCCTGGTAGTTTCGGGGTCTGTTGTTCGGACGACTGCAAAATGAATGGCCTCGTTATCACTGTCCTGAAGTTCGACCTCATTCGTCTGCTCTTTAGTATCATGACCCTCAGTCTCCGGAGTTTGACCCTGCTCGTGCTAGTCTGAAGTGCTCTCCTATTCCAGGGCGGCTGCCTCCTCCTCAACTCTCGTGGAAGGGCCCCCCTCTTCAGACCGGGGGCTTTGCGAGGGCCTGATGCACGGGACCGCATAGCACGAGGAGAGTGGGGGGAGACATTGCCTCTATAGCGAACTTTGGACCCACTAGAGGAGTCATCACCTGAGTCACTCCCAGCTTGATTGCTAGATTATATAGTTGGGGAGTCATGGAGGCGTGAAACAGGCTTGTCCCTATCACTTCATCTGACTAAGCTGTGTCATGGACCTATAGTACCTGCAAGTGCCACAAAGGAATACATGTTGTTAGAATTTATTGCACATGCAGGTTAACGCACTAAGGGTACTCAGACTTCCCCTGTGCCATAAAAGTGACAGGAACCCTTAAGAATGGTGTCACCCGGTCTATCATAGGGCCCTCACACTTAAGAGCATATACAAATTAAAAGTAAAAATTTCTCTAAGTAAAGTAATGCAGGTGAAACAAGGTCAATGGGACCCTATACGGCCCATGTAACGAGACACCATCCGTGACAGGGACTGTTAGAGGGCGTTTGGCAGTGTGGGTGGCTGACGGTGCGTGTAACAACCCATGAACAATGACATGATCTGTGAAAATGGCCGTCTGACCCCCCATGGACCAATTCCCAACATATCATGCACACACACCCAAGTTTATGCCATTTCACTCTACTTAATCATGGTTCCATCCACAAAATAGCATATACAAGTCAATTTTCCCAAAGATAATGTCAAAAAGAAACTAAAATCCTCACTTTTCATGGTTTAATCTTTAAGAACTCAACAATGGTGGTTTTCGCCACTACATGCATGCCCAACATCAACAATATAAATTATGATGCTTTAAATCAAGAAAGAACTAATCTTTGACTAAGATCTATACATGCAAGCACCAAAATCAACATTAGAAGAAAGAAAAATTAGGTTCTTACTTAGTGAATAGAAATGAAGAAAAGGAGTTGTTTCAAAAACTTGATACCTACACCTGGTTTAACCTACGAATCATGTGATTAACTTCCGAATCATCACAAATAAGATGGTAATTTGTTGGGATTTTAAGAGAGAAGGTGAGAAAAGGGGAGGGGGAACCATGAAATAAAGAGAGAATAGGAAATTTGGGAGTGAATAGGTGGGATAAAGGAAAGGGTTTTAAAAAACCTTGGTCAACCGTGTTTGACCAGTCAAAGCTCACCACACGGGCGGCCTCACGATACGTGAGACATGTCATGGTTCGTTTGGACTGTCCGTCCCACCTTACTTCACCCATCTTGGCACTTACCTGGCACTTCATTGTTGATGGCGCCTTGAAGGGCCACCAGACGGATCGTGACACATGTCACAAATTGTTAGGTGGTCCCTGTACCCATACTTCATGGGATTCGACGTGCCTGGTCCTGTATTATAGGATAACACCTGGACGGTCGGCCTCACGGGTTGTGAGATATGGCACGAGCCATTCAGCTACACTTTGGCGATTTCCAACACGCATGCCAGACGGCTTGATTAACTAGTCATGACACATTGCACGGTCCGTGTGGACTGACCGTGTCACCCCACTTGGCCAAATTTCGCACATAAATGCCCTACCTCATGCACGCGTGCCAAACGCCTATGTGCACTTCTGACCTCCAAAATGGCACCTATACCCACCTAAGAATACCAGTAAAAACAAGAAAAATACATGACCTATATATAAATAAATTTTTTTCTTTCTTTTTTTAACAATGCATGGATTGCCTCCCATGGAGCGCTTGATTTAATGGTGTGGCACAACGCATTTTCTTGACTACTCAGACTTCATCAAGGAGCAAGACCTCAATCACTTAGGTTTCTTCTGCCGCACCCAAATACTGTTTAATTCTCTGCCCATTTACCTTAAACTGATCCCCATTTTCTGCTTCTAGCTCAATTGCACCATGGGGAAACACTTGACTAATCGTGTACGGGCCAAACTACCTTGACTTTAGCTTACCTAGGAAAAGTATCAACCAGGAGTTGTATAATAGTACCTTATCACCAACAATAAAGCTCCATTGGGCAATATGCTTGTCATGTTGGACCTTCATTCTCTGTTTATATAACGCTGCACTCTCATACATGCGGAGGCGAAACTCATATAACTTATTGAGCTGGTCGAGTCTCAAGTCAGCATCCTCCTCCCAATTCATGTTGAGCTTCTTCAAAGCCCAAAGTGCCTTGTGCTCTAACTCTACGAGCAGATGACAGACTTTACCAAACACCAACTGATATGGAGACATACCAACAGGTGTCTTGTAAACTGTCCTATAGGCCCAAAGTGCATCCTTTAGCTTCCTCACCCAACCCATCCGGTTAGCATTCACAGACTTGGACAAGATTTCCTTGATCTCTCCGTCCGACACTTCAACCTGTCTACTAGTCTGCGGGTGATAAGGTGTGGCAACATTATGCTGTCGTTCTCTATAGTTTGCTAGCACCGCATGGAAAATCTTATTACAGAAGTGAGAACCCCCATCACTAAAGATAGTTCTGGGTATCCCAAATCTGGAAAAGATGTTCAGCCTCAGAAAATGGACAACACTCTTGCTCTCATTGTTTGGTAATGCCATCGCCTTCACCCATTTGGAGACGTAGTCCACAGCCACCAGGATGTACTTCATTCCATAAGAACTCACAAATGCGCCCATAAAGTCAATGCCCCAGACGTCAAAAATGTCTACCTCAAGAATAGGGGTCATGGGCAGCTCTTGGCGCTTGGAAATGTTACCCTATCGCTAATATTGATCACACCCAAGTACCAAGTCATATTCATCTTTATAGATGGTGGGCCATAGTACCCACATTGGAGAATCTTCTTCACCATTTTGGCCCCGCCATAATGACTCCCCACTGCAGATGAGTGACAGGCCTCCGTTATAGTCAACATCTCTGCTTCTGGAATCCACTGCCAGATGACCCCATCAGCACATACTTTGAACAAGTATGGGTCATCCCAGAAGTACCTGCGCACATCAGAAAGAAACTTTTTTCTCTGGTGAGGGTTAAGGCCCTCTGGCATAATATTGCTTACCAGAAAGTTAGCAAAATCAGCAAACCAAGGAATAAGATCAACAAAAGCTGCCAATACCAGGTCATCGGGAAAGGAATCATCGATGTTCAACCAATCCTTCAGTCTTGACTCATCCTATAATCTGGACAAGTGGTCTGCTACTTGGTTCTCAGATCCTTTTCTGTCTAGGACCTCAAAGTCAAACTCCTGCAGCAGGAGAACCCATCTGATCAACCGCGGGTTAGCGTCTTTCTTTGCCATGAGGTACCTAAAAGCAGCATGGTCGATGTGCACTATTGATTTGATGCCCAATAAATATGCCCGGAACTTGTCAAGTGCATATACCATAACCAACAATTCCTGATCAATCACATTAAGGGTCTTGATGGCATAGTATATGGGGTGGAAAATCTTGTTCCGGTTCTATCCGAGCACAACACCCATAGAAATTCCACTTTCATCATGTATCACCTCAAGTAGGGCAGTCCAGTCAGGTGCAACCACTATATGAGTAGAAATCAGCTTTTGCTTCAAAGTCTTAAAGGCATGCTTGCAGTTGTCATCAAAGTGGAACTTTGCATCCTTCTCCAATAGTTTGCACAAAGGATGTGCAATCTTGGAGAAGTCTTTGATAAATCGTCCATAGAAACCTGCATGCCCAAGGAAACTCCGTACCCCCTTCACAGATATAGGAGGCGCCAGTTTCTCAATCACCTCAATCATCACTTTATCCACTTCTATGCCCTTCTCAGAAATCTTATGTCTTAGAACTATCCCCTCTTTGACCATGAAGTGGCATTTCTCCCAATTTAGCACTAAGTTAGCCTCCTCACAACGTTGTAGTGCCCTGCTATGATCCAAAAGACATGTATAAAGAAATCACCCACTACAGAGAAGTCATCCATAAATACCTCGAGGGTGTCTTCAGCCGTATCAGAAAATATTGACATCATACAACACTGGAAGGTGGCAAGGGCATTGCATATTCCAAGGGTATCCTTCTGAAAGCAAAAGTCCCATACGAGCAAGTGAAAGTAGCCTTCTCCTGATCCTCCTGGGCTATAGAAATCTGATTATAGCCTGAGTACCCATCCAAGAAGCAGTACCACCCTCTATCTACCAACTTGTCTAACATCTGGTCCATGAAGGGCATGGGGAAATGGTCATTCAAGGTCCATTTATTCAGCTTTCGGTAGTCTATGTGCACTCGTCATCCAGTCATAAATCTCAACGGGACCAGCTCATTTTTGTCGTTGGCAACCACTATCATACCACCTTTCTGCGGGACACACTGCACTGGGCTGACCTACTTGATATCAGAAATAGGGTAAATCACCCCAGCATCCAACCACTTGATGATCTCCTTTTTCACCACCTCTTGCACAGGTGGGTTCAGCCTGCGCTGGTGCTTAATACTAGGCATACAATTATCCTCCAATTTGATCTTATGTGTGCATATCCCTGGGGGTATCCCTATGATATTCGTAATGGTCCAACAAATAGCTCACTTGAACTTTTGGAGGACACCCAGTAATGCCTCCACCTGGTTTTCATGAAGATCTGCAGCTACATTCATAGGAAGAGTGTTATCACTACCCAAAAATACATACCTGAGGTGTTGGGGTAGCTCCTTGAGCTCCACAGCCGGAGGCTCCTCAATAGATGGTTTAGCAGGCGTTGTAGTCTTGTTCTGCAGATCTAAGTCCAACTTTTTGGGGATGAATAACCTAGTTCCCCTACCTTGCAACACATTCATGGCGGCTGCATACCCACTAATACCATTATTTGGGAAGTTCATCAACACCGCTGCTAGCATGTCCACACTTATTGTTTCCTCTAGTGAGATCTCAAATTGGCAATCATCTTCAACATCTAAGATTGACATCACCGGCATCTCCTTAGGTCTCTTCAGTGTTGTACACACACCAAAATTCACCTCTTCAGAGTTAAGTCTGAACGTCAGCTCTTCTCGCTCTACGTCTACCAATGCCCTACTAGTAGCAAAAAATGATCTCCGAAGGATGATGAAAACATCAAAATCCACTTGGCAGTCCAGAATAGTAAAGTTCACAAGAAAGATGAACCGACCCACATAGACTAGCATATCACATAGAATCCCCACGGGCTGCTATACCGATCTATCTGCCATGAGTAGCCGCATTGTAGTAGGTATGGGGGCTCTTAAGCCCAACTGCCTGTAAACTGCCGGCGATATCAAGTTGATGCTGGCACCCAGATCACAGAGAGCTCTTGCAAAGTCAAATGCTCCAATGGTACATAGGGTAGTAAAAGCTCCCGGATCTTCCATCTTTTCTACAAAAGATCTTGTGGCAATGGCACTACAGTGTGGAGATTATTTGTCGGCTCGATCGTGGATATCCTCTTCTTAAAACTAAGTCTTTCATGAACTTAGCATAGCCCGACATCTGCTCAAGTGCCTTCACTAGAGGAATGTTCACTGAAATCTTTTTTAGCATGGACAAAAACTTCGGAAACTTGCCATCTTCAACTTTCTTCTGCAACCTCTGTAGGAATGGTGGTGGTGGATTAGAAATGGTTGGCAGAGGTTGGGCCACTGTTGGTGTCATCTCAGGCTCTTTAGTAACCTCAGGCTCTACCGGTGTTACCTCCACCTCTTCACTCAAGTCATTAACATGCTCCTCCACAGGGTCAGGCATCTTGTCTTTAGCTTCATCTAAACCTACTTTACTAGGCACAACAGAGTCAGAAAGTACCTCACCGCTCCTCGTGGTTACTGCCATGCAATAACCATCATTCTTTGGGTTCTGAATAATGTCACTTGGCAGTAACCCAACTTTTCTCTGGTTTATGGTTGCTGACAATTGCCCCATCTGATGCTCTAGTTTCTTGATTGAGGTGGAATGCGAGTCGACCAACTATCGAACATTGGACATCTCCCTTTTTGTATCTCGCATCCCTACCTCCGTGGACTCAACTTTGTCAAGCACCTTTTCCATCATCTCTTCTAACTTTGAGTTTCCACCACTATCGTTCTAACGCTCACGGTTCCTATAGATGTCTCTGTTCTGCCAGTTTCCTTGATTGTTTTGATCACGACCATAGTTCTGACCTTGATTACCAGCGTTGAATGGTCGGTAACCCCCCTGGCTGCCCAAGAGGTTCGCCTCTTCATCATAGTTATAGCCTTGATCATCATAGCTAGGCATTGTGTCTATAGCTTTTACCTTTTTTGCACCTCTTTCTAAGAACAACTTTTCCAGCAAGTCCAGTTGGGACTTCATGTGTGTCATGTCTTGATCCTGTTCCTCCTCCTTTCGTCGCTGCTCCGCAGTCATCTCAAAGACGAACCCCTAACAATCTCCATCTCTAGTGTACCACGCCCTGTTGTTCTTGACTACCTAATCTAAGATCACAACAATGTTTGGGAAAGTCCTAGACACGTATGACCCCCCACAAGCGGCATCAATGATCGGTTTTGTCACAAAATTACAGGACCTATAGAAGACTTGCTTCGAATGTTCATCTGTGAGGAGATGATCGGGGCATTACTTAAGCTTCTGCCTGAATCTCTCCCATCTCATGTAGTGCTTCATTCGGTAGTTTTTTATGAGAGATAATGTCATCTGTGATTTTGAGCTTTCTTGGTGCAGGGAAAAACCTCTCCAAGAATGCCCCCAAGTGCGGATGGAATCACGTGGAAGCTCATTCAACCACTTAGTTACCGCACCAGAAAAAGACAATAGGAATAACCGCAACCTAATTGCTTGCTGACTAACCCCAGGAATCTCAGACGATTGGCATATTGCTAGAAAGGTAAGGACATGCTGATTCGCATCCTCAGTTGCTACTCTACTGAACAACCCTTTCAACTGTAGCATCTACAGTATAGTACTAGTGATAGTGAACTTAAGACCTGTGGGCAGTGGGGGAAGTACAATTTCCCCAGTTGTCCCAGCACCCTCATGATCATCATTCACTATTTGGGGTGGCCAAGGCACTTGGGGTCTAACACCGGGCAGTGACACTTGTCTAAGTGGTGCTGCCGGTGGTACCTCATTTTCAGCATTGTCATCGTCACCCAAACCATCGTTTCCCCTACCTGTAGGGTTCATAGCCAACTCTCTCTGTCTAGCTGCTTCACGTTCTTGGGCATTCATTCTGCGGATTGATTTACTAAGCTCAGGGTCGTAGGGAATAAGTGTTTCACCCTTGCTTCAGGTGTTTGGCATGTAATGTAGGATCCCTACTAAGAAACAAAAACAAGAAACAAAAGTAGAATTAGGGACTAGTATTACAAACTAAAAATAGAAACTAACAGACTATTACTTCACCGTATTCCCTGACAATAGCGCCAAAATTTGATACGCCCAAATTTACACTCCAAACAGAATAGTAAAGCGATCGTTGATCAAATATAGAACTCAACCAGAGTTGAGGTTGATCCCACAGGAAATGCATGAGAATATATCTATTAGCACCATTTTCAGATGTAATATCTATTCCGGAACAAAAGTGCATAAAGTAAATGTGGAGAGTTTTGGTTTGTCAAACTAATTTACTAAAGTAAACAACAAATTAGTACAAGAACAACTAGATTTCAAACAATTTATACGAAGCTAGGATTGTGTTCCCCATGACATCTAATACGATAGTCGAATCTAGTGATAAACTCGTTCATGATTACATATATAAGATATAACAAGTTATGTAACATCTAATTCACTTCTCGATCCCTCTTAGATGCATATCATTCATCACTTTTAGTCTCAGAATGTACACATACTAACCCTTGTTGTTAATCTCAGAATACTCTCACCTTTCGTTCTCAAGTATTTTGACTAGGTTAAAAACCTTGAATTTCCATCATAGAACTTTTTTCCTAATCAAAGCATCCCTTTCGGACATGTAATGAATAAAGGATTATCCTAATGCATCGACTCATCAAGGAAGAAATTATAATGAACATTACTACAATATATACGCTAATTAATCCCAAGATTTACCCCATATTCGCCTATCTTATTGATTTGTCATGTTTCCCACAACCCTAGTTGTAGGTTTAGCCTAACATATTCAAGGAATAAAACTCGAAATGATACAAGGAATTCATAATAAATGACTTACTATTGAAGAATCGATGAATCCACAAGTTACAAGCTTGAATTCAGTAAGCAAAATC
>JAABOM020015069.1:0-19094 GCA_011800125.2 Solanum clarkiae | reverse complement strand
GTTGGAATAGGTTTGGAATTGTCGACGTCGAAATGTAGCGAGGGAAGGTAACGTTATGCTGTCCATTTTTAGAGTGTATAGAATTGTGATGTGTTGTGCTTTGTAGGCTGTTGTAAGACCATCAAGAGTATTAAAAAAGATTTATATGACATGTACATAAGAAGTTTTGTTCAAAAATACGGTTATAGGTGAAATGGTGGGACAAAATGCCTTGACGTCGCTAATTAAAAACTTGCTGCCCCTATGTTGTTTTGTTATGTGATTGGGATGCCAAGATGTGTTTATTGGCTTCTAATGCCAGTTTTATCACCTACTATGTTGTAGATCAATATTTGGAGGAAGGGAAGGTTATCTTCAATTAGCAACGAGGTCATATAACGAGGTATGTAAGGTTACTTGATTTCGTATCACTTGGCATGAAACATAGATCTCTCCTTGGTGCATAAAGACATTCACCAACTCCGACACAACTATTAACCATGTCTCCACTCTTGTACATGTTCATATGATTTCATACACAGTCACCTTCAAGTCTGCATACATGCTTGGATACCAAGTTATATGAGTTCCTGTTATAAAATAAAGTTCATGAGTTGTTCCATTTCACACGCATTTCATCATTTGTGTAATGTACTCTTTTCATTGTCATATTATATTGTGTGATTATCTACATGTCACATGCTACATATACAGTCCTACATCTCCAATATTATGGCCACCAAAAGAATCATCTCAAAGGTAATTGAAAGATAAAGTATACAGTTTTGATAGGTGGTAGCCCGAGGGGGTGGAAGTAACACCTAGCCAGGGACGATCCTATCATGGGTGGTAGTCTGAGGGGGTTAAGGAAGAACCTAGCAAAGGGACGACCTCGATATCCCAAGGGGTGGAAGAATCACCTAGCCAGGGAAATATTTTATTGCGGGGGGTAAGCCCAGGGGTTAAGGAAGAACCTAGCGAGGGACGAACCCGATACAGTTTCACCACTGATCAGTTTGTCATTTGTATTACAGCTATGCGCAGATTTTACAGTACAGATTCTACAGTAATGGTAAAGAAATATAAAGCACATAAAGTACATGATCCCACAGTATAACTAAAGGTGGTCTTTTATGCTACACTAGTGTACAGTTTCACTTGAGTTGTTATATCATATACAGTGTTTCCTACCTTACATACTCAGAAGATTATCTTGTACTGACGTCTCTTATGGGGGACCTGCATTTCATGCTGCAGGTATAGGTTCTAGTAGATCCCCCAGTACGAGTACAGGATATTCAGCTGCTATCACCAAGCTCTAGGTTGCTTCGGGGCTTTGTATATCTAGTGCTTGCATGTTTTGTTGTACATTTTGTTGAGGTGGGGCCTGTCCTGACCCTTATTAGATGTTTTTTTATTTATTTAGAGGCTTTGTAGACTATGTAAAGTAAAGTTTGGTCAAGTCTCATACTTTAAATACCATAGCCCCAACAGCCTAGTCATATGCATTTCCTTTTGACTTGTTATCACTTTTTACCTCCTTAAAGGCATATTAAATGCAGAAACCCCTTATAGTATGTATAGAAAGTGCATAGTTACAGGTTGGTTCTCCCAAGCATTACTGGCAACGGGTGCCAGTCCACCCTAACGGGACTTTGGGGCGTGACAATAAATCTTTGATTTATTGTAAGATTTGATGAGGTATTTTGATGTATATTGCTAAAGGATGTTAAAAGTTGTTGATTAATGGTTTTACAATAGATTTTCTTGCATGATTTCAACTCTATATTTCATGGTTTGGTACTAGCATTACACACCCTTTAAGTGTTTGATAAAATATCTGGATGTGGTTTCTTAAGGAGTTGAAGGTCCAAAGCATGAGATATGATATGAATGACTTTATGATGTTGAAATGAGCTTATGTATATGATAAATTATATATTAAAATATTACAATAGGACATGCCCAATTTTGGGGGACTAAGGACCCGGATAACCTAGATGGGGTTTTGTACTCATCAAACTTGGGAAGGGTTTGTACTTCTCCACCTAGTGATGGGGCAGCATCATCACTAATTTAGATGGGGATTTGTACTCATCAACCTAGGGAAGGGTTTGTACTTCTACCATGGTGATGGGGCGACATTGTCACCAACCTAGATGGGGGTTTGTACTCATCCACCAAAGTGATAGGGCGACATCATCACTAACATACCAAAATGATTGTACATTTGGAAATCTAGCTTGGTCTCTTCTACACACATGATATTATATATGTGCATGAGTTACTTAAACATGTTTTACTTATGCATTGTTCATACATGTCATATTGTTATAATATGCCTATTGCCTATTGTTATGCTTTTTTATTATGATGCTAAATTATTGTCTGCATTATATCATACATATTTAGTATATTCAAACATACTAATGCATACTCTATGCCTACATGATGTCACCATGTAGAAATCAGTGCCCAAGTTGCTCATCATCCTCCTCCACATGACTAGTTCGGTGCTATTGAAGCTAGTTTGTGAGTCCTCTACTTCAGGGACCTTAGTCTATGTGTCTCCTATTAATATTGAGACATTCTTCTTTATTGTCTATTTTGACTATAAGAGTGAGCCCGGTTACTTTGTCTTGGCCCCCGCTCTTATCTATGTAACAGAGGTGTTTGTTGGACATGTTATGTATCTATGTTAAGAGCCTTGACTCTATTGTTCTTGATGTCTATGATATGAGCTTGTCTCTTGATTATGATGTTGTATAAGCTTTTCACTTAGTCACATTTCCCCCTATTCTTAATCTTGTATGTTGTATCTATTGCTTTTGCGGTTAAGGATGTGTAATGATGTTCTTAGAGGCTTGCCTGGGGTCCCTTTGGGTTTCCCTTACGCCGTGTCACGTGTAGGCCCTAAGCTTGGGTCATGACAAACTTGGTATCAGAGTACTAGGTTGATAGATCCTCAGAGTCCTCCAACACACTGCATCAATTATAGCCCTATTCATGGTTGTGAAGCGTGCATGACTATAAATAGGAGGCTATGGGACATTTTAGGAAATGTTTCCCTTCTTCATGTTCTAAGTCGTGCTATAGAGTTGTAGTGAGTTTTTCCCCTAATGATTGTTCTTTGCTATGCTAGATCATGTTAAACACCAGGGGAAGACAGGCCCAAACTCCCGAGGAGCAACCTACTAATGGTGAGCTCCAGGATGCTCTCACTATGCTTGCCCAAGTTATAGCCATCCAAGTCAATCAAGGGGCCCGAACCCCTCATGCTACTACCCTGGGAGCTACGGTAAGAGACTTCATGAGGATGAATCCTTCGATTTTCTATGGGTCAAAGGTGGATGAAGATCCACAAGAGTTCATTGATGAGGTCTACAAGATCTTGAATATCGTGGATGTTGGGCCGAATGAAAAGGCAGAGTTGGCAATGTACTAACTCAAAGGGGTAGCTCAAATATGGTATGACTAATGGAAGGGTGAGAAAGGGATTGGTAATATATTGCTTTGGGAGGAGTTCAAATTGGCTTTCCTTAATTGGTTTTTCTCTCTTGAGCTTAGGAAGGCAAAGTTGGTATAGTTTATGAACTTGAAACAAGGTTCTTTGAGTGTGATGGAGTATTCCCTCTAGATTAATCAACTTTCAAAGTATGCTCCTCATTTGGTGGCCTATCCTAGATCTAGGATGAACAAGTTTATGATGGGGGTCTTCAACTTGGTAAGTGAAGAATGTCGATCCGCCATGCTAATTAGTGACATGGACTTGTCTCGGCTCATAACCTATGCCGAGCAAATGGAGGAAGAAAAATTGAGGAAGAGAAGGGGGCATGAGCCAAAAGGGCCCGTCTTAGGGGTAAGTTCCCAAGGGGTGGCCGGTTCCATCAAGGCCAAGTGTTTCATCATGCTACTAATAGGGAGTTTGCCAATGACCTCCCTAGGACTCAAGTTCTTCGTATTGTGGTTCCCATTGATGTGTGTCCTACATGTGGGAAGGGTCATAGAGGCCCATATTTGAAAGATTCTAATGCATACTTTTGTTGTAGGGAACTTGGGCATAAGAAGGTAAATTGTCCCAAAAACTATGGCAAAGTCTGGGGTGCTGATGCAGTCCCATTGGGGAGAGGTGGTCCTCAAGGTAGTTCCTATGAGGTAAGGGGTTGGTGAGGTCCCTGATGTAGTTACCGCTATATTGAAAATCTTTGAGTTTGATGTGTATGCTTTGATTGATCCGGTGCCACTCTTTCCTTTGTTACCTCTTTTGTTGCTAAAAAGTTCCATGTTGTTCTCGAATTATTTCATGAGTCATATGAAGTGTCCACTCCTATTGGTGCCTCTATTGTTGCTAGAAAAGTTTATAAGAGTTGTCCTATTTGCATTTTGCATAAGTTGTTGCCTTGTGATCTTGTTGAATTAGACATGGTTGACTTTGATGTCATTCTTGGGATGGATTGGTTGCGTGCCTTCTATGCTTCTATTGATTGTTGAATCCGTAGGGTCAAGTTTCAATTCCCTAATGAACCGGTCCTTGAGCGGGAAATTCAAGATATGGTGGTCAAGGGTTGATTCATTTCATGCATTAAAGCCCATAAGTTGATTTCTAGGGGGTGTTTATATCATCTTGTGAGGGTTAAAGAGGTGGAGTCCAAAGTCCCTTCCATTGAGTCGGTACCGATTGTAAATGAGTTTCTTGTCCCTTTTATTGAGTCGGTACCAATTGTAAATGAGTTTGTTGATGTCTTCCCAAATGACCTTCGTATCCCTCTCGAAAGAAAGATAGATTTTAGCATACATATCCTTCCCGACACTCAACCTATCTCCATTCCCTCTTACCGTATGGCCCCGGCGGAGTTGAAGGAGTTAAAAGAGAAATTGAAAGATTTATTGAAAAAGGGATTTATTAGACCTAGTCAAACACGTTGGGTTGCTCCTATGTTATTTGTGAAAAAGAAGGATAGGTCACTTAGAATGTGCATTGACTACCGGCAACTCAATAGGGCCACCATCAAGAATAGGTATCCTCTTCCAAGGATTGATGATTTGTTTGACCAATTGCAAGGGGATAGCTTATTCTCTCAGATTGATCTTTGATCCACGTATCATCAAGTAAGATTGAGGGAGTGTGATGTTCCTAAGATGGCCTTTCGCACAAGATATGGGCATTATGATGTTGTCATGATGTCTTTTGGGTTGAATAATGCACCGACCATTTTCATGGACCTAATGAATAGGGTTTTCAAACCTTACCTTAATTCCTTTTTTGTGGTCTTCATTGATGATATTTTGATCTACTCACATAATAGGAAGGAGCATGTGGGTCATTTGAGGGTTGTGTTGCAAAGGTTGAGGGAGGAGAAATTGTATGCCAAATATGAGAAGTGTGAGTTTTGGTTGAAGGAGGTTGCATTCTTGGGTCATGTGGTGTCAAGGGATGGTATAAAAATGGATCCTAAGAAAACCAATGTGATTAAAAATTGGCCTAGGCCATTAACCCCATCAGATATCTGGAGTTTCTTAGGCCTTTCGAGTTACTATAGAAGATATGTAACTGTATTCTCCTCCATCGCTTTCCCTATGACAAAATTGACTCAAAAGAAGGTTAAGTTTGTGTAGACCGATGAATGTGAGAGAAGCTTCCAAACATTGAAGGATAGGCTTGTGTCTGCTCCTATTTTATCACTACCGAATGGGCTTGAGGGTTTTGTTGTGTATTATGATGCATATAGAGTTGGTTTGGGTTGTGTTCTAATGCAAAATAGTAAGGTCATAGCATATTCTTCTAGGCAACTTAAAGTGCATGAAAGGAATTACCCTACCTATGATCTCGAATTGGCCATTGTGGTGTTTGCATTAAAGATTTGGTGTTATTACTTGTATAGGGTACATATTGATGTCTTCACCGATCATAAGAGCCTCCAATATGTCTTCACTCAAAAAGATCTCAATTTGAGACAAAGAAGGTGGCTAGAACTTCTTAAAAACTATGACATGAGTGTGCATTATCATCCGGGTAAGGCAAATGTGGTGGCGGATGCTTTGAGTCAGGTGTCCATGGATAGCTTAGCTCATATTGATGGTTGTGATAGGGAAATGGCTAGGGAGGTGCATAAATTGTCTAGATTGGGGATTAGGTTGGAAGAGGTTGATGATGATGGTGTTGTGGTTATTGATGGGTCTAAGTTTCTTTGGTTGATAAGCTGATAGCAAAACAAGATCTTGGCTCTTCCTTGCTTGAATTGAAGGCCTTGGTGAACGAGAGCAAAGCAGAGGTTTTCTCTCAAAGGGAATATGGTGCCCTTTGGTACCAAGGTAGGTCGTGTGTACCTTATGTTGATGGTTTGAGGGAGAAAATTCATGATGAGGTCCATAATTCTTCTTATTCTATCCACCCCGGTTCCACCAAAGAAAATTCATGATGAGGCCCATAATTCTTCTTATTCTATCCACCCCAGTTCCACCAAAATGTATAGAGACTTCGGGGAAGTGTATTGGTGCGGAGGCATGAAGAGGGACATTGCCAAATTCATTTTCGGTTGCCATAGTTTTCAACAAGTCAAAGTCAAACATCAAAGGTCGAGCGGCCTAACCCAATGCATAGAGATTCCCAGTTGGAAGTAGGAGGTGATTAATATGGATTTTTTGGTTAGGTTGCCTAAGACTAGAAAAGGTTTTGATTCCATTTGGGTGGTGGTTGATAGGATGATGAAATCGGCTTACTTTCTACAGGTTAAGACAACATATGGGGCTGAAGAGTATGCAAAGTTGTACATCCATGAGATACTGAGGTTTCATGGGGTTCCTTTGTCCATCATATCAGATCGTGATTCACAATTCACTTCACACTTTTAGAGATCTTTTCAAAGGGGTCGTGGTACAAAAGTTCATCTTAGTACGACCTTCCACCCCCAAACGGATGTCCAAGCCGAGAGGACATTTCAAACCCTTGAGGACATGCTAAGGGCTTATGTATTGGGGTTGAGTGATAGTTGGGTTGACCATCTTCCTTTGATTGAGTTTGCCTATAACAATAGCTATCACTCTAGCATCGATTTGGCTCCTTTTGAGGCTCTTTATGAGAGGCATTGTAGATCATTGATTGGGTACTTTGAGGTTCAAGAGGTGACTTTATTTGCGCTGGATCTTGTTATGGAGTCTCTTGGTAAAGTTAGGATGATTAGGGAAAGGTTAAGAACAACCCAAAGTCATCAAAAATCTTATGTCAATGTGAGAAGAAGAGACCTTGAATTCAAAGTGGGTGATTGGGTTTATTTGAAAGTTTCTCCAATGAAAGATGTAGTCCATTTTGGTAAAAAGGGGAAGTTGAGTCCAAGATATGTTGGCCCTTGTGAGGTCTTGAGAAGGGTTGGCAAGGTAGCTTAAGAATTGAATTTGCCTAGTGAAATGAATTTGGTTCATCCGGTGTTTCATGTCCCTATGTTGAGGAAATGTGTTGGTGATCCTAATGCTAATTTACCTCTTGATGTTATGGGTGTTACTAAGGATAACTTGACTTACGAGGAGGTTCCGGTTCAGATCCTTGATAGGCACGTGAAGAGATTGAGGAACAAGGAGGTGGCATCTGTTAAGGTCCTTAGGAGGAACCAACAAATTGAAAGTGCTACTTTGGAGGCCGAAGCGGACATGAAAAAGTTGTATCCTTATCTTTTCCACTCTACTCAAGCCTAAGTTACTAATTCTATGTCCCTTATGTGATTTCAAATCTTATGTTCCAGCCCCTATGTCATTCATATGCATTCATGTTTAAGTTGGCAAGTTATGATGATTTTATACTTATATTGAGATTTTGAAAATGGTGTTTTAAATGTAATGTTCCATTTTAGTTAGAGCTGGTTTGTTTATGATCATTCTTGCTTGTACGTCTCTTTTACATTTGGGGAGTGGGGGAGATATTGAAACGACCCCAAAAAATGCCCGAAAACGTGCCTTGGAATGCCTGGAATTTTAAATTCCATATATCTCAAAAGTCGTTTGCTATTTCAAAAATCCAACTTCATAGTCTTGTTCAGGGGGTCAAAATTAGGTGGAGAAGGTTATAACCCTGATTTAAGAGCGAAAGATTAGCAATTATCAAATTCCAAAGTGCAACTTCTAGAGGTTGACTTTTTTTTTAAAATCTTGGTCCAAGACTACTAAGTCTTGGGTCTAAGTGTTCTCAAACTTATTTTTACCTTTAATTAGCCGAATTTCACCTTCACATCATCCTAAAAATTTTCTATTACTCACTCAAACACTTAGTCACATTTTTACTCCCCAAACTCAAGTCCCAAAGCCTCATCCCAAGCTAAGGTTCTCCTTCAAGGTTCTTCTTCAAGCTTCAAGTCTCCATCTCCAATCTTCACCAAGTTCATCTCTAAGCTAAGGTATGGGGCTTTCTTTCATGGGTTCCTTTCACCAATGATACCCAAGCCTCCTTTTACTAAAATTGCATGATTTAAAGTTGATTTACAAATGAGTCTTGCTTATTATGAAATTCACTGCATACTATGTTAAAGCTATGTAAAGTTGTGACTGTTTTGCTATGTTTTTAGGTATAAATCTTTGATCTATTGTAAGATTTGATGAGGGGTTTTGAGTATACTGCTAGAGGGTGTTGCGAGGTGTTGAATGATTGTTTTATAATGGATTTTCTTGTATGATTTCATCTCTATATTTCATGGTTTTATACTAGCATTACACACCCTCTAAGTTTTTGATAAAATGTCTTGATGTGGTTACTTGAGGAGTTGAAGGTCCAAAGCATGAGATATGATATGAATCACTATATAATGATGAAATGAGCTTATGTATATGATAAATTCTATATAAAGTGTTGCGTTAGACCATGCCTAATTCAAGGGGACTAAGAACTCGGATAACCTAGATGGGGGTTTGTACTCATCAATCTAGGGAAGGATTTGTACTTCTCCATCTAGTGATGGGGCAGCATCATCACTAACCTAGATAGGGGTTTGTACTCATCAACCTTGGTAAGGGTTTGTACTTCTCCACCATGGTGATGGGGCAACATTATCACCAACCTAGATGGGGGGTTTGTACTAATCTACTTGAGTGATGGGGCGGCATCATCACTAACCTATCAAAGGGTTGTACATTGAGAAATCTAGATTGGTCTCTTCTACACATATGATATTCTATATGAGCATGAGTTACTTAAGCATGTTTTACTTATGCATTGTTCATACATGTCATATTCTTATAGTATGCCTATTGCCTATTATTATGCATTTTTATTATGATGCTTCATTCTCGTTTGCATTGCATCATACATACTTAGTACATTTAAACATACTAATGTATACTTTATGCCTACATGATGTCACCATGTAGGAACCGGTGCCCAAGTTGATCATCATCCTCAATCACGTGGCTATTTCGGTGCTATTCAAGCTAGTCGGTGAGTCCTCCACTTCGGGGACCTTAGTCTATGTTTCTCCTATTATGTATTGAGACATTCTTCTTTATTATATATTTTGACTGTGAGGGTGAGCCTGATTACTTTGTCTTGGTCCCCACTCTTATCTATCTATTAAATGTGTTTGTTGGACATGTTACGTATCTATGTCAAGAGCCTTGACTCTATTGTTCTTGATGTCTATGATATATGCTTGTCTCTTGTCTTTGGATTATGATGTTGTGCAAGCTTTTCCCTTAAGTCTTATTTCCCCCTATTCTTACTCTTGTATGTTGTATACATTGCTTTTGTGACCAAGGATGTGTAATGATGTTCTAAGAGGCTTGCCTGGGGTCCCTTTGGGTTCCCTTTGCGCCGTGTCACATCTAGGTCCTAGGCTTGGGTTGTGACACACCTGAGACTCTTGTCGGGCTCATTGTAGACCCACTCTCGGGAAAGTTGCACCGAAGCTACTGGCAGCGCCAAATTTCGTGGGCTAACACCTACTGAAAACTGGCAAAATCACTGGTTTATTGTTCTTTTGCCCATAAAATCCTATTAGGCATCCCCCGTCGTCGTGTCACCTGGGCCTCTTGCAGGGCTTTTTGTGGACCCATCCATAAGATATTTCAAGAAAATTGTATTGGAGCACCCTGCAACACCAGATTCCGTGGGCTAACACCTACAGAAAATTATAGAAATCTTCTGTTTCCCATTTCTTGGTCCATAAAATCCTATAAGGCATCTCTCGCTATCGCTGGGTCACTTGTCAGGCTCGTTGCGGACCCACTCAAGAAAACTATCGAAATCGCTTATTTATTGTTCCTTGGCCCATAAAATCCTGCCAAGCGTCCCTCGCCACCGCCAAACCATCTGGGCGTTTTACCAGGCTCGTTACAGACCCACTCATGTGATTTTTCAGGAAAATTGTGTCAGAGCCCCCTGTAATACCAAATTTCGGGGGCTGACACCCACTAAAAACTGCTAAAATTGCCTATAAAATCCTACATGGTGTCCCTTGCCGACATCGAGCCACCTGGACCTCTTGTCGGGTTATTTTCGGACCCACTAGTATGACTTTTTGAGAAAAATGCATTGGAGGCAGTGGTAGTGTCAGATTTCGTGAGATAACACCGAAGGAAAACTATTGAAATCACCTGTTTCTTGTTCCTTAGCCCATAAAATCCATTCAGGTGTCCCCAACAGCCACTGGGCCACCTGGGCCTCTTACCAGGCTGGTTGCAGACCCCCTAGTATGATTTTTCAGGAAAGTTGCACCAAAGCTTCCCGTAGCGCCAGATTCCGTGGGCTAACACCCATAGAAAACTGCTGAGATTGCCTGTTTCCTGTTCCTTGGCCCATAAAATCCTACCAAGCGTCCCCTGTCATCACTGGGATACTAGGGAATCTTTTCGAGATCATCGTAGACCCACTCATATGATTTTTCAAGAATGTTGCACCAGAGCCACCGGCAACGCCAGATTCAGTGGGCTAACACCTAAAAAAACTGCCGAAATTATTTGTTTCTTGTTCCTTGGCCCATAAAATCCTACCTGGCGTCCCCTGCGATCATCGAGCCACCTAGATTTCTTTTTGGGCTTATTGCAGACCCACTCATATGATTTTTTGGGAAAGTTGCACCGTTGCCCCCTGCAATGTTAGATTTTGTGGGCTAACACTCATAGACAATTATCAAAATCGCATGTTTCCTATTCCTTGTCATATAAAATCCTACCTGGCATCCCTCGCCATTGTCAGGCCAACTCATGTCAAGATCATTGTGGACTTACTTGTATGATTTTTTGTGAAAGTTTCGCTGGAGTTGCCGGCAGTGACAGAGTTCGTCGGTTAACACCCACCAAAAACTGTCAAAATCACCTACTTCTTATTCCTTGGCCCATAAAATCCTACCAGACAACCCTTGCCACCGCTGGGCCACCTAGATCTCTTGCCTGGCTCATTGCGTACCCACTCATATGATGTTTTAGGAAGTTACGCCAGAGGCCTCTGTAGTGCCAAATTCCATGGGCAAGCACCAATAGAAAATAGTTGAAATCGCCTGTTTACTTTTCGTTGGCCTATAAACTCCTACCAAGTATCTCCTTTGACACTAGGGCCTTTTGTCGGGATCATTGCAGACCCACTCATATGATATTTCGAGAAAGTTTCACTAGAGCCACCGGCAACACCAGATTTCATGGGCTTAGACCCATAGAAAACTGTTGAAACTGCCTATTTCCTATTCCTTGGTCCATAAAATCGTACAAGACATCCCCCACTTCCATCAGGTTACTTGGAAATCTTTTTGGGCTCATAGCGGAATCACCCGTATGTAACTATGAGAAAGTTTTCCAAAGCCATCGACAGTGCCAGATTCCATGGGCCAACACCCATAGGAACTGCCGAAATCATCTATTTCTTGTTCCTTGGCACATAAAATCCTACCAATCATTTCCCGCTACCCCAGGGCTATTTGGGCCTATTGCTAAGCTCATTGCATACCTACTCCAATTATTTTTTGGGAAAGTTGTACTCGAGTCCCCTGCAGCACTAGATTCCGTGGGCTATTACCCACAGAAAACTGTCAAATTTGCTTGTTTCCTCTTTCATGACCCATAAAATCCTACCAGGTGCCTCGCGCTATCGCCGGGACACCTGGGTCTCTTCTCGGGCTCATTACCAACCTACTTGTATGATTTTTTGGGAAAGTTGTGCCAGAGCAACCGACAGCACCAGATTCCATGGGCCATACTTACAGAAAATTGTCGAAATCGCCTATTTCTTTTTCCTTGGCCCATAAAATCCTACCGGGCGTCCCCCCCACTAGTGGACCACCTGATCCTCTTCTCGGGCTCATTTTGAACCCACTCATATGGATTTTCAGGAAAGTGTCACTGAAGATTTCGTAGGCTAACATTCACAGGAAACTACTGAAATGGCTCATTTCCTGTTCCTTGGCCCATAAAATACTACTACACGTCTCCCGCAGCCGTTGTACCACCTGGGCCACTTGTTGGGCTCATTGCGGATTCAATCATATGATTTTTTTGAGAAAGTTATGCCGAACCCACCGGCAGCGTCGGATTCTGTGAGTTAACACCTATAAAAAATTGCCAAAATCTCCTGTTTCTGATTCCTTTGCACATAAAATCCTACCAGGTGTTGCCGCCATCGTTAGATGACCTAGGCCTCTTGTCGATCTCGTTGTAGACCCACTCATATGAGGTTTTGAGAAAGTTCTACTAGAGAACCCTGCAGCGCCAGATTTTGTTGGCTAACACCTAGAGAAAATTGCTGAAATCACTTGTTTCCTGTTCCTTGGCCCTTAAAATCCTACCAGGCGTCTCCCACCACCGTCGAGCCTCCTAGGACTCTTGTTGAGCTCATTGCAGACCCTCTTGTATGATCTTTTGGGAAAGTTTCACACCAGCCACTGACAGCACAAGATTCCGTGGGCTAATATTCGTAGAAAACTGTTGAAATCACTTGTTTCTTGTTCCTTGGCACATAAAATCCTACTAGGCATTCCTCGCTGGCGCTGGGCCACCTGGGCGTCTTGCCAGGCTCGGACCCACTCCCATGAGTTTTAGGGAAAGTTGTAATGGAGGCCCATGCAGCGCCATAATCCGTAGGCTAATACTCACAGATAACTTCCGAAATTGCCTGTTTCATATTCTTTTACCCATAAAATCCTATTAGGCGTCCTTTGCATCGCCGATCTATATGGGTTTCTTATCAGTCTCATTGCGGACCCATTTGTATGACTTTTTTTAGAAAGTTATGCTGGAGCCACCAGCAGCGCCAGAGTCTGTGGGTTCACACCCACAGAAAACTGCTGAAATCGCCTATTTCTTATTCTTTGGCCCATAAAATCCTACTAGGTGTCCCCCACTACCACCGACCCTCTTGGGTCTCTTGCTAAGCTTGTTGCGGATGCCCACTCGTATGATTATTTAGGAAATTTGCGTCACAACCCCTTGCAACACCAGATTCCGTGGGCTAACACCAAAAGAAAACTGCTGAAATCGCCTGTTTCGTATTCCTTGGCCCATAAAATCTTAGGAGGCATCCCCCATCTCCACCAGGTCACCTGGGCCTCTTTTTGGGCTCATTACGAATCTACTTGTATGATTTTTCAGTAAAATTGCGCTGAGCCATTGGAAATGTCAGATTGCATGGGCTAACACCCATAAAACTGTTGAAATTGCCTATTTTTTGTTCCTTGGCCAATAAAATCCTACTAGGGATCCTCTGCCGCTGCCGGGTAACCTGGGCCTCTTACAAGGCTCATTGCGGACCCACTCGTAATATATTTCGGGAATGTTGAGCCGGAGCCCCCTCCAGCACCATATTCCGTGGGCTAACACCTATGGAAAATTGTTGAATTCGCCTATTTCCATTTTCTTGGCACATACTGTCCTACTAGGCATCTCCCGCCGTCACCGTGCCACCTAGTCCTCTTGTCGGGCTCGTTGAGGAACTAATCATATGATTTTTTAGGAAAGTTACTCCGAAGCCATCGGTAGCGGTAGATTCTGTGGGCAACACCAATAGAAAATTTTTGAAATCACTTGTTTCTTGTTCATTGGCCCCTAAAATCCTACCAGGCGTCCCCTGCTACCATTGAGTCACTAAGAGCCTCTTGCCGGGATCGTTGCGGACCCACACATATGATTTATTGGGAATGTTGTGCTATGCCCCTGCAATGCCAAATTCCATGGGCTAACACCCATAGAAAACAATCGAAATTGCCTGTTTCCTATTCTTTGACCCATAAAATCCTATCGACATCCCCTGCCGCCGCTAGTCAACTTGGGACTCTTATTCGGCTCGTTCTGGACCACTCGTATGGTTTTACTGGAAAGTTGCATCGGAGCCATAAGCAGCCCCAGATTTTGTGGCTAACACCCATAGAAAACTGTAGAAATCACCTATTTCTTGTTCCTTGACCCCTGAAATCCTACCAGGTGTCCCTCCTTTCCCTTGTCGTCGGTCCATCTGGGCCGCTTACTGGGCTCGTTGCAAACACACTCATGTGATTTTTTAGGAAAGTTGCGCTAGAGCCCCCTGCAGTGCCAGATTCTTTGGCCTAACACCCGTAGAAAATTGCCAAAATCGTCTATTTCCTTTTCCTTATCTCTTAAAATCCTACCTGGTGTCTCTCGCTACTATTGGGCCCCCTAGACCTCTTGTCAGGCTCATTGTCATCATGTTCTCATGAATTTTTAGGAGAGTTGCGTCGGAGCCACCGACAGTGCCAAATTCTATGGGCTAACACACATAGAAAACTATTGAAACTACTTGTTTCTTATTCCTTTGCCGATAAAATCCTACAAGGCATTCCCCGCCACCGCGGGCCACTTGGGCCTCTTCCTACGTTCATTCTAGACCCATTCATTTGAATTTTTGGAAAAGTTGTGCCCGAGCCCCCCGCAGTGGCAAATTACATTGCAAACACCCATACAAAGCTGCTGAAATTGCTAGTTTCCTATTCCATTGCCCATAAAATCCTACCAAGCGTCCCTCACTGCCACAGAGCCACCTCAGCCTCTTATAGGGCTCATTGCGAAACCACTTGTATAATATTTTGGAAAAAAAGTGACTGATCCACTAGTAGCGCATGATTTTGTGGATTAACAGCCACGGAAAACTGACGAAATCACTTGTTTCATATTCTTTGGGCAAAAAAATCCTACCAGGCATCCCCCACTGCCCTCGGGCCACTAAAGCCTCTTGTCAGGATTGTTGAAGACCCACTCATATGATGTTTTGGGAAATTTACAATGGAGCCCCCTGTAGTTCCACATTCCATGGGCTAACAGCCACGGAAAACTGCCGAAATTGCATGATCCAATTCGTTAGCCTATAAAATCCTACCAGGCGCCCCACATTGCTGCCAGGCCATCTAGGCCTCTTGTTAGTCGGATTGTAGAACCACTCGTATGACTTTTGGAGGAAGTTACGCCGGAGCCACCGACAGTACTAGATTCCATGGGCTAACACTCACAGAAAACTACCGAAAATGTTTGTTTCTTGTTCCTTGGCCTATAAACTCCTACCAGGTGTCCCCCGCTACCGTCGAACCACCTATGCCTCTTTTCAGGATCATTGCGGCCCACTCATATGATTTTTCGGGAAAGTTGAACTGAAGCCACCTGCAGTGCCAGATTTCGTGGGCTAATACCCATAGAAAACTGCCGAAATTGCCTGTTTCCAATTTCTTGGACCATCAAATTCTATCAGGCGCGCCTGCTGCCGCCGGGATACCTTGGCCTCTTGTCAAGCTCATTGTGGACCCATTTGTATAACTTTTCAGGAAAGTTGCGTTGGAGCCACTGGCAGCACCAGAATTCTTGAGCTAACCCCCATAGAAAACTAACGAAATCGTCTGTTTCTTGTTTCATAGCCCAAAATATCCTACCAGGCATCCCTCGCTACCATCACACCATCTGGGCCTCTTGTTGGGCTCATTGTGGACCCACTCATATGATATTTTGAGAAAATTGTGGCGCAGCTACCGCAGCCCAGATTCCACAGACTAACACCCATAGAAAACTGCCAAAATTCATTGTTTCTATTTCCTTAGCCCATAAAATCCTACTAGGTGTCCACTGCTACCACCAGGCTACCTGGGCCTCTTAAAGGACTTATTGTGGACCCACTCATATGAGTTTTTAGGAAAATTATGCCGGAGCCACTGGCAGCACCAGATTTCGTGGGATAACACCCACATAAAACTGCAGAAATCGCCTATTACATTTTCCTTGGCCCATAAAATCCTACAAAGCATCCCCCACCACCGGGTCATCTGGGAATCTTATGGGCCTCGCTGCGAACCCACTCGTATGATTTCTTAGGAAAATTACACTGGATTCCCTTGCAGCGCCAAAATCCATGGGCTAACACCTATAGAAAACTTCCAAAATTGCTAGGTTCCTGTCCCTTAGCCTATAACATCCTACTAGGCATCTCCTACAGCAGTCAGACCACCTAGGCCTCTTATCAGGCTCACTGCGAACCTACTTGAATGATTTATTAGAAAAAATGCATCTGAGACACCAGTGGCGCCAGATTTCATGGACTAAGAACCACAGAAAACTGTCAAAATCACTTGATCCTTGTTCCTTGAGCTAATAAACCCTACTCGAAATTTCCTGCCATCGCTGGGCCACCTGGGCTTCTTTCCGGGCTCTTAAGGACTCAATCATATGATATTTTGGGAAAGTGGCACCAGAGCCCCCTGTAGAGCTAGATTCGCGAGATAACAACCATAAAAAAAACTGCCAAAGTAATTTATTTCCTGTTCCTAGCCCTATAAAATCCTATCAAGCATCCCCCATCGCTGCCAGGCCACCTGGGCCTCTTGTGGTCTCATTGCTGACCCATTCGTATGATTTTTCAAGAAATTTGTCGGAGCCACCGACAGTGCCAGATTCTGTGGGCTGACACCCAAAGAAAACTGCAGAAATTGTCGATTTCATGTTCCTCAACCCATAAAATCATGCCAGGTGTTCCCCACCGCCGATGGGCCATTTGAGCCTCTTGATGCGCTCGTTGCAGACGCACTCGTATTAATTTTCAGGAAAATTATTCTGGAGCCCCCTGCAGTGCTGATTTCATGGGCTAACATCCACAGAAAACTGCCAAAATCGTAATGTTTCCTATTCCTTGGCCCATAAAACTCCTACCAGGCATCCATTACCATTATCGAGCCACCTGGGCATCTTAATGACCTCGTTATGGACCCGCTCGTAAGAGTTTTTTTGAAAATTTGTATGGGAGCCACTGGAAGCACTAGATTCTGTAGGCTAACTCCCATAGAAAACTGTTAAAATTGCCTATTTACTATTCCTTGGCCCATAAAATCCTACCAAGCATCCCTGCCGCCGATGAGCCCAGTAGGCCACTTAACGGGCTCGTTACAGACCCACTCGTATGCTTTTTCGAGAAAGTTGCAATAGAGCCCTGGGATAATACTCACAGAAAACTGTTGAAATCTCTTGTTTCGTATTCCCTGGCCCATAAAATCCTACCAGGTGTCCCCTGCTGCCACCGGGCCACCTGGGCCTGCTGTCGGACTTGTTGTGGACCCGCACGTATAATTTTTTAGGAAAGTTGCGCCAGAGCCGTTGGCAGTGCCAGATTTCATGGGCTTAGACTCATAGAAAACTGTTATTAACACCCAATTTTGGCTTGCCATATTTAATTAGTTAGATCCCCTTTAAAAAAAAGTTTCCTTTTAAAAAAAAAAAGATAATAAAGGCTTTTATGAGATATTTTTTGTTACTACTACTATTACTACTATTATTATTATTTTGTTGTTATTATTATGAATAGTATTTTGATAGATTTTCTTCGACAAATCATTTTATGGATATTATTTCTAACAAAAGTTAGGTATTTTTTAAATAAATTAAATATAATAAATATTTTCTACTTGATTTAGCATTTTTTGAGAAATTTATGACAAATATATTTCAAGTGCTAAACCAATCCTTGATTAAATACAATTTCTCGTTGTTACACGTAATATTTCCATGTGAATAAGCTTGACTAATCCATTTTATTATTGATTCATGCAAATTATTATTATTATTATTATTATTATTATTATTATTATTATTATTATTATTATTATTATTATTATTATTATTATTATATGAATCAAGTGTGGATCATATGTATTTCATGATTATGAGTCTTTAAGCATCAAATCTCATGTTTCGAACATAAGCTAGATGAAGAGTATGTTTTGTGAAAGAAGGAAGTCTTAATCCATGTTATGTAAGAACGTAAGGGTCCTAAATGTTAAGAGTCAACATTTATGTTATGACTTCGTGAGAATATTATGAAACTTTATGTAAGATCATGAATTTCTTTCTTTATATATCACAGATGTTATGAATGATAGAGTATACCAAGTATGCCATGAAACACAGAAGTTATATGAAAGTTATGTGTTATTGAAATGTCTTCTTTATGATGTGGTAATGTACAAGTTTATTTATGTCATGACTATACTCTTGTCTATGATAATTGGAACTACATTCATTTGAGTCAGGAATAAATGAATAAAAGATATGTGATTCCTCTCCTAGTTATGATCATGAGACTATGATGACCCGTTAGTAGAGGGATATAAAATGATGACTCGTTAGTAGAGGGATATGATGATGAGGCTACTCGATAGTAGAGGCGTAGCTAAGATGTAGGAGCTATCCTTATGATGACTAACCGAAATGGGTGGTGTCCCTATAAGGTCCTTCATATATGATAATCGAAATGGGTGGTATTCCCATAAGGTTAATAATACATGTATACTGAAATGGATGGTGTTCCCGTAAGGTAATTATGGAGCATTTTCCGAAATGGGTGGTGTTCCCATAAGGTAAGTGCTTGTGTCACACCCCACCCTGGGGTCGTGACCGGTGCCCGATAGAGACACGTGAACACATACTAAACCAATCCCTCTATAAACCCAAGTCTGGAATTTTACCGAAATTTCGGCAGAGTTTTCTCTGTTTTACTGACTAACCACACCTGCAAAGACAAGATTCAGCAGCTTCCCAAACAGTAATATATATGCACAAGAATATAAACGCGGGCTGACAAGGTCACCGCTACGGTCCTGCCGCCTAATAAACATGTTATGAACATAAGTACATATTGCGGTCCCGCCGCCTGATTCAGTATACAAAAT